>CM037455.1:1924024-1954024 GCA_021014325.1 Plazaster borealis
GTTGATAGTATAAACTATTTTGAGAAAGGATTCCTTGCAAAATAATATGGTTTGGATAATTTTCACCCCAAAACATTTGAATCTGAGAAACCATTCATGCATGAATAATTTCTTAGGGTTGGTGTCCATTCGTGAATGCTGCAGCCAGAGATGCGGTTGGTACCCAATGTCACCTCACTAAACGTGGATGGATTTAACACTAGTGTGAAAATACTGCAACAGTTTCTTGCTGTTTTCTCAGCAAGTAGACCCAGTATTCTGCTGAAACTTTCACATGTGACTTTATTGTATCTTTCTTGATAATTTTGCCCGTGAATCAGCATGACCCTACCTATATAAATATAAATAGTTTGCACTTTTTTGTTTCCGCTTGATTATTCTTCATTGCATCTCATTTTCATTTTTGTTTCTGGTCGGTTTCAGATTGACAGGGCATGTGCTAAGTGCAGTAACTATGGACTTCTTTTCCACACCAGACAGACGCGATCAGCTGATGAAGGACAAACTGTCTTCTATTTCTGCCCATCATGGAAGTAAGTTAATCACTATTTCGGCTTGTAGACCCTTGTAGGTACATCATACAACTTGCATACATTGCACAGGGGGTAAATAGGTACCTTTGATGAGGGCAGAGCTGTTTCTTGTAATTGATTTAGTTTGGTGTGCTACATATTTGGCAGCACAGGCTGTATACTCCCAAGGGAGCTGAGATGGTTTAAGGAATACAGTAAATGGCACAGCGAGTAGGGGGAATAATATATCGGAGCACCACTGAATGATGGATTTGAGCGCTTTATAAGAAGCCACTGTTATTATTATTATTTTGTGGAGCAATGTGGTCGAGCAGTTTGCTCTATCATTAACAGGGCGTAGCTTCTGTTAAGCAGAAAATGGTGCCTAACTAATTTTTCTGCTAAGCACACATTAGCAGGAAACCAGTCATGAGCAATATTCTTTACATTATATTTTGGCTGGTACCCTTTTTCTGCAGAGCAATATTTTTCTGTGCTTTACATGAAATTGGTCCCAGAATATTGGTTTGAATCTGATGCGATTTCCGAATTAGCGACTGTGGTTGAGTCACCAGGGCCCAGTTTTATGGCTCTGCTTACCACTGAATTCTGCGTGTGATCACCACAATGCGCTCTGTGTAAGCCAAGAATGTCTGGTAATGTGGACTACGCACGCACTTGAACAGAAATTCCCTGCTTACCTGTGAAATACGCTTGACGTAATCTCAAAAAATTCCCTGAGCGCAGATTCTTTGCTTGGTAAGCAGAGCTGTGAATTTTGGCCCAGGTTAACAGGGGCTTGAAACCTAGGCTGCCCTTAGCAAACCCATGGTGCTCAACAGCCACAGTTGCCAATCTGGGCACGGTCATTGGCTCATATATAAGTCTCCTCACCAGTTGGACTATGGATGGATTGTGGATAGTCCATTTGGACTCATGGAAGCATTATCAGTGCTTTAACGTCCTTTCTGTACTTAACCAAATCACAAAAACCTGAAATAAGTTTCAATGTATACTGCTTATCTTTGAATCTGTTTCACTTACTGCTGTTTGCCTGATCTGATGTAAAGCATGTTCAGGTTACTAGTGCAGTCCTCAGTCCAACAGATTCGAACACTACATGCTGTTGGATCTTGAAGGGTTGGGATGGTTAGGGCTATGGGTGCATTTTTTATGTACAAGTAATGTTTTGATTTTTGTTGTTTGATGACAGGCATCAAGAGATTGAGTACTCCTAAGAGGGACAAGCTGAAGGGAATCAACATCTTCGGATCAGTCTACACTGAGAGGAACTCAAGGCAACAGCTCACTGGATCAAGGAGGTGACATCAACGACGACAACAACAACCAGCTGATGCAAGAGAGTTGCCTTATTGATGAGAAAACCTGACATCCGTCCGTCTGCAGTAATTACAGTATCGGTACTTAAGTAATATTAGAATCCTTTATCACCAACAGTGCCATCAGGATTGTCTCAAGAAGCAAAAATGAGGCTGGCATAAAAATTAGTCTGGTTCCTTTCAAAATTTGAGTGTTTCGGGCGGGTTTTGATCGGTACAAGGGGAACCAGACAAAATGGCCGAACTGTGGTAAAGGTATTTATACTATCAATGTGCTTACATTAATTTGTGATAACTTATGCTGTAATGCTGTTGTTTAACGGAAGAGTATCTTAATTAATTTGTTGTTAATGATTGATCCTCCCCTTACCCTGGGGTGGGTTGATTGAATGAAAGAACAAATGAGAGACTTAAATACACACCTTTTATGCTCAAATCCTTCCTGCGCTGGTTAGGATCATAGCATGCTTCGTTACTTTTCAACCTTACAGTTGGGTCATGACGAAACCCATATTCCCTTTTCCCTGGGAGTTGGTCATTGCAAACGTCATCCTCAATAGTGTTAGTTACTACAACAGGCCTGATACTTCACGGAGGCAATGTTTCCCCTTCAAATGTTCCAATAGAAATTTACAATTTCTTCATGGAGGTACCCATTACCTTGGTGCCCTTGCCCTTTCAAAAAACGAAACCTTGTGCCTACTTTAGTATGCGGGCATGACCTCTCATCAAAATCTCATGTACATGGGTAGGAGTGCAGCAAACTTTAGTGCTGGATGTTGGTGGTCAACTGTCATTATCCACTGCCAGCTGCCACAGAACCTCTGTCCCTTCCTTCCTGGATAAGGGTTGCCCCAAACTTTGGTACTTGGTATTAGAAATGGCCACCTGCCATGTAACCTCTGCCCATTTCTGACTGGGATAGGGTTGCCACCAACTTTGGTACTTGGTATTAGAAATGGCCACCTGCCATGTAACCTGTGCCCCTTTCTGTCTGGGATAGGGTTGCCACAAACTTTGGTACTTTGTATAAGAAATGGTCACCTGCCATGTAACCTCTGCCCCTTTCTGTCTGGGATAGGGTTACCACAAACTTTGGTACTTTGTATTAGAAATGGCCACCTGCCATGTAACACCTGCCCCTTTCTGTCTGGAATAGGGTTGCCACAAACTTTGGTACTTCGTATTAGAAATGGCCACCTGCCATGTAACCTGTGCCCCCTCCTGCCTGGGGTAGGGTTACCACAAACTTTGGTACTTTGTATTAGAAATGGCCACCTGCCATGTAACCTCTGTCCCTTCCTGTCTGGGATAGGGTTGCCACAAACTTTGGTACTTAGTATTAAAAATGGCCACCTGCCATGTAACCTCTGCCCCTTTCTGTCTGGGATAGGGTTACCACAAACTTTGGTACTTTGTATTAGAAATGGCCACCTGCCATGTAACCTCTGTCCCTTCCTGTCTGGGATAGGGTTGCCACAAACTTTGGTACTTAGTATCAGAAATGGCCACCTGCCATGTAACCTTTGCCCCTTTCTGCCTGGGGTATTTGTTGCAAACAACAATAATAAATCTTGAATCATGCGTTTTAAATTGTTCCAATTTATTCATGATTATTTGCTACTTTATGTTAGAAATGGCCACAAGCCATGTAACCTGTGCTCCTTTCTGTCTGGGATAGGGTTGCCGCAAACTTGAGTACTTAGTATTAGAAATGGCCACCTGCCATGTAACCTCTGTCCCTTCCTGTCTGGGATAGGGTTGCCGCAAACTTCAGTACTTAGTATTAAAAATGGCCCCCTGCCATGTAACCTCTGCCCCTTTCTGTCTGGGATAGGGTTGCCGCAAACATTAGTACTTTGTATTAGAAATGGCCACCTGCCATGTAACCTCTGCCCCTTTCTGTCTGGGATAGGGTAGCCACAAACTTTGGTACTTTGTATTAGAAATGGCCACCTGCCATGTAACCTCTGCCCCTTCCTGCCTGGGGTAGGGTTGCCACAAACTTTGGTACTTTGTATTAGAAATGGCCACCTGCCATGTAACCTCTGCCCCTTCCTGCCTGGGGTAGGGTTGCCACAAACTTTGGTACTTTGTATTAGAAATGGCCACCTGCCATGTAACCTCTGCCCCTTCCTGTCTGGGATAGGGTTGCCGCAAACTTTAGTACTTTGTATTAGAAATGGCCACCTGCCATGTAACCTCTGCCCCTTCCTGTCTGGGATAGGGTTGCCGCAAACTTTAGTACTTTGTATTAGAAATGGCCACCTGCCATGTAACCTCTGCCCCTTTCTGTCTGGGATAGGGTTGCCACAAACTTTGGTACTTTGTATTAGAAATGGCCCCCTGCCATGTAACCTGTGCCCCTTCCTGCCTGGGGTAGGGTTGCCACAAACTTTGGTACTTTGTATTAGAAATGGCCACCTGCCATGTAACCTCTGCCCCTTTCTGTCTGGGATAGGGTTGCCGCAAACTTTAGTACTTATTATTAGAAATGGCCACCTGCCATGTAACCTCTGTCCCTTCTTGCCTTGGGTATTTGTTGCAAACAATGATAAATCTTGAACCATGTGTTTTAAATTGTTCCTATTTATTCATGATTAAGTGCTTTTCACTGCATCTGTGACCCAACTTGACAAAAAAGAAAACAAAATCATTACATGAACAATATGCTCATCATTCTTTGTTTTGGCAGAAACAGGTTCTTATTTTGGGCTGTAAATAGTCTTTTAGGGGCAGAAAATAGAACATTGTGAAAAGATTTATCTTGTTTGTCAGTTTGGGTCACAACTGCTAAATAGTTTACATAAAACGTTTAAACTTATTTTGTCAACATTATTTTGTACAAAATACACACATTTTCTTTACTTTACAGAGTACAGTAAAATGCAAATTCTTTTTTTATAACGTATTGTTTTTTAAACTTTACTCGCTTTAAAAAAATGTTCTTATCCATTCTAGATTTGGAATATCTTAAATAATTTTCCTCAAAATTGAAACCAGTTTTTTGACGTTATTAAAATTCATTCAATGGAAGAAGATGATGTATAATTTGCTTGTGACCCTTGTTCTATATTGATATTTTGATGATTGTCAAGCCAAGTACAACTTACTTTCAAGTTCATTTCTGCAAGCAAAAATGTTGTGTCAAAAGTAAAACTTCATGACTTGTAATCAATTTTAACCAGACATACTCATTAACAGTTGTAAATTTCATTGAGATTTTTTGCATCAGCTGATGTAAAAAAACTCTCATTTTTGGGGGTAGCATTTATTTTTAACTCAATGATATGAAATGTTGTGCTTGGCTTTTTGTATTTTAAAAACTTTTGTTTTAAACTATTAGTACCATTTGTTAAACGCTGTAGAAAGTACCACTGAACTGTAGAAGCAGCAGAGTTGTGCAAACGTGTGTGGCCGTCTACTGTCTGGAATGTGTGGTGACCTACTGACGCAAGTGTTAATGGTTGGTAAGCATTTTATTAAGTGAAATCTTGTTGATGTGGCTCTGGTAGTCTGTTTTACCGGTGTCCTACCTTACACGATTGACAAATCTTCTACATCGGACATCCTCTTCTGATTTGAGGGAGCCTCTGGACCTGACGAATGGTGGGGACTTCTACCCAGATGTTGGTGTGAGGGTCGGAGAAACGAGATTCTGAACATGGCTATTCGCATTTAACTCAGGCATTTACATTGGTTTCACTTGTACTTCTAATGCAAGTAAAACCAATAAATTCCTGAGTATGCTGTTATCATTGAAAAGAACAAATTTTGTTCCTTTTCTTTTAAAACCAAAAGTTCCGCAGCCATGTTGGAATATTGTTTCTCTGATCAGCACATCATCATCTGGATTGAAGTCTTCGTTATTCTGATGGTACAGGACTCAATCGGTGACGGAGTTGAAGCGTCCTTTTACACTTCAAGAACTTCAAGACGTGTTTGCCGACAGTACACTTGATTCATCAAACATCCTTTCCGACTTTTGGACTTGTCAATCATGTAAAGCAGGACTTCGGTAAAACAGATCATCAATGCAACATTAACTTGATTTTACTTAATAAAATGCTTTCCCTCCATTAACACTTTGGTCATTAGATTGCTTTATTCACATTCAAGTTTGCACAACTCAGCTGCTTCTACAGTTCAGAATTGAAAAAAATGGCTTAAAAATTGCCTAATTTATCAAAAATTGCTTAAATTATCAAAAAATTCCTTAAAAATTGCCTAATTTAATCAAAAAATGTCTTAAAAATACCCTTTTTTATATACCTAAGTCAGCCAAATAAATTTTTCGTTCCAATGTACAATTCGAAATTAACTGCGTGAAATTATTGGCCGTACCCCCCCTTTATTAAAATCATGATCAACCAATTGCACCCCTTAAAGGAGTGCAGAAGAGGCTGTATCCCATAGTAATGTACACCAACAATGTAATCTACTAGTGATTTGTATATGGGTCATATTCAAATTACCATCAGATTAATGATTGGATACATCATAATGGAATGCAACCCCTTATTAAAGGTATCGTCTTAAAGCTTGGCTGTGACTTTAAACATTGATCATTTGGTCTCAAAATGTTTGTTTACAAACACTTAGTCATTTTTTCAATGTTTACAAACACTTAGCAAGATGTTTACAAACACTTAGTCATTTTTTCAATGTTTACAAACACTTAGTCCTTTTTTCAATGTTTACAAACACTTAGCAAGATGTTTACAAACACTTAGTCATTTTTTCAATGTTTACAAACACTTAGCAAGATGTTTACAAACACTTAGTCCTTTTTTCAATGTTTACAAACACTCAGCAAGATGTTTACAAACACTTAGTCCTTTTTTCAATGTTTACAAACACTTAGCAAGATGTTTACAAACACTTAGTCCTTTTTTCAATGTTTACAAACACTTAGTCATTTTTTCAATGTTTACAAACACTCAGCAAGATGTTTACAAACACTTAGTCCTTGTTTCAATGTTTACAAACACTTAGCATTTTTTCAAGATGTTTACAAAACTTTGAAGAGTTTATACTTAGTCATTTTTGACTCATAAAACTTCCAAGGTGTATAAAGTCACAGAACAAGCTATAAGATGCGGCCTTTATAGAAGATACAACATTGGTAGTTACTCTATTGCGAATAAAAAAATGGAACTTTAATGCGGGAATAAGGATTGCCTTAAATTTTGGTAAGCATGCAAGTAAACAGTCATCTGAAAGTCCACTCGATGTAAAAAATTCTTTGAGTGAAACAATAAATTGAGATTTTTTTCTCTGAAACGATTTAAGTTTTAGATACAATTTTTGTAAAACGCAGTCCAAAATGTCTTTTCATGTGAAAATTTGAGCACTCTATATGTAGTATTTGAATACCAATGTTGTACCTTCTTTATAATGAAGAAATGCAATCTGTAAACCAAAATGGAGTCAAATTTAATTAGATTTGTTTTAAAGGGAAAAAAACGGTTTGATTTCGTAAACATTCTGAGTTCTTGTAAGTGGAAGAAAAACAAAAACAATTTCAAGAAGTAATTTACAAGTAGGCAGAAACCCAAAGTGAATTAATCTTTTTCATAAAACAGTAATGTTTTTTAGGCACATGGACTCCATTTGGATACAACAGGTTACATTTCTTCCTTGGTTGATCATTTATATTTTCGAGCTATGGTTGTCAATTGCCAGCTGATATTTTTTTTATGATAATGTCTGATCTAGTTTTGAGGGGGTTAAATTTCAATTTGAAACTATGCACATTTTCAATATTTTACATCAAAATAGTTAAAAACAAATATGAATTGAAAGCTGTATCGGTTTTTACACATACAATTTTGGCACTTGACAAGTGTATTACAAAAAAAGAAAGAAAAAAAAAGAAATTTTGAAAAGATTTCCAATGTGAGGTTTTCAAAGAGTATGTATACATCAACTGGCATATTTCCAACCATTTGGGCGACTATCAAAATGAAGAGTAAGGAAGCAATAGAGTGCCAAAGCACTCAAAAAACAAACATTTAATTTCAATTTAAAAACTCAGTTAACATAACATACATGGGCATAATTATATAATTGTTATATAAGTGATCTATCAAATTCTGGTTTCACTTGTACTTCTAATGCAAGTGAAACCAATACATTCCTGAGTGAGGGGTGGGGGGGCAATGTCTAACAGTGTGGATGCTCTAATTGATGTAATTTTGTTCTTTCTTTCAATAATATTTTTGTTTAATGCTGGATAGTTTGTGCAAATAAAGTCTTGTAAAATTCAAGTAAACAATCTACATGTAGTTTGTTTTGCTCTAATTCTTTTCTGATGAATCCTTATTTTTGAACCGATATTGCCCCCCTCCAAAAAAGAAGAAAAATTTAATCAGATTAAAGTGGGAAGAATATCATGCCTGTTATTTGCTCTTGATCTGGCCTAAAAAGAACAAACTGTGTGTCCCCATTACATGTTTTAGAAAGTGTTAAAAAATATGGTGACACACCTATGTTTCAAGAACCCCTAGTGTATTGTCATACTTAATGTTAGCTATCACTTTTTCAGAAGTTGTATAGGACGACTTTTGGCAAATTCAGGATTTTGGTTATGGTATAAATGCTGGCCCTATAGCTGGTAATGGGAACACACATTTTGGTTGGCCTTACAGTATGGTTGAGGCTTGGCAAGGTGTGGCGTTGACCCTCAGTGACTATGCAGGGCTGGGAAGACTGCTAAGACCGGGAGAGGCAGCATACACTGGGTGAAACAGAGGCATCAGATTCCATTGACTCTGAAAGTAAACAAAATTATATATTATAGTTATATGGATGTCAATTAGTTTTAATACATATGAGGGGATTAGAAAGTAGGATCACCAGGAAGAAGCTCAAAACATATTCATAGGAAAGTTTTACTTCAGGGGCCCTTTGCCAGATATTCATCTCTTCTACTTCTATTCCCAACCCCAAGGAAAACAAATCAAAGAAGACTATGTCTGCCCTATGTCTAGTGCTTGTGATTTTACTCTAAAAACTTTCATTGAGGAAATTGGAGAAATGATCTAGAAAAACTTCAACTAGTAAAAACTAAAAGGTTAGACGGAAAAATTTCCGTATCATATAATCATGGCACCAATTTCTACAGGATTGTTTTGATTTTTTTAATGGATGTTGCACTTCATTTCCCTGTTTTAAATATTCCTCATGAGGAATTGGTAACTAAAACGCAAAATGTTGACCTTTAAAAATGAAAATTCAAGCGCAAATGTTATCGCGCGGACGAAACTCTCTCGCCCGCACTGTCTCGTGCCCAAAGGAACTAAAAAGGAATGTAACTGCAAGCAAGCGTTGTGAAGACCACCGTAGACCTGAAAATTGACTATTTTTCGTGATTTTGACACTTTGTAGCCGTTCAAAGTGCCTGTGCCTCTGTATAGGCTACATTCTATCAACCCTTCTGGATAGGTATATAAGGATATAATTTGACCTAAATTAAGTGAGATAAATTGGTGGCATGCACTGCAGCGGAAACCCCACTTGTTTTAAAAGAAAAATTCAGTGGTTATGAAAAACTTTTAATTATATCTAGGTTTTTTCTATTTGTCTTGTATATTAGCTGACAATAAATTGAATTTTACATGTTTGGCTGAAGCAAAGGTAATACACACGTGATACACAGCACAACCAAAGAGTAAGACGTGGTGCATTTTCCCAGACTCAACTGTCCGAGAAAACCCTCAAATTTCCCACTTTGCGAGAACACATGAATCTTTTACCTGAATTAGAAGATTCTACAAACATCCGTGCAGTTATCATCGTCGAAATTACTAAATGTTGATGCCGGTTTCCGGAGTAAACATTGAAAAAATCAGTTTTTTTCCCCACACACGTGAGAGACTTTGAACAGGGCATGCAGCGCCCAGAAAGAAAATGGCCGCGGAAACGAAAAGACACGGTGCGCATGCTCGTGACGTAGTACGAACTATCGTTCTCTTGTTGGACGGTTTGAGCTAGTCTTGATTGGCGACGTTCATTTTGTATTAAATCGCAACGCGAATTACTAGAGAAGAAATATCTGTATCACACGAACATCTGGATAAAATTTCGATCCAGATTTATAGACAATTGGCTCGGTCCTTCTGAGTCAGCCTCCCAAACAGTCAATGTAGCGCCCTCTACCTGTGGCTAATACAAAAAACAGCGTCGCTAATCAAGACTAGGTTTGAGCACTCTGCCCTCAGAAAATGATCCAGCGGGAACAACATTTGAAAAATTTGTTACGCTATTCCATTCCAAAATTGTGTAAAAACTACAGTTTAAGTCAAAACAGTCCATTTGTCAATTTTTGTATAAAAATATTCAAGCGAAAGTGTGACACACTATACAAAAAAAATTAACTATACAAATATTTGTTTGTATTAATTTGTTTTTAAATACATTGATAAGATAACTCAAAATATTGGATTATCTTAGGGCCTATATGGTTTATAAAATTATGTTGCTTCATAATATAATGGTCAAGCTCACACACTAAGTAAAAATGCATACACAAGGCTTCACGTGTGTATGAAAACAAATTCCTGAAATCAAACAGGTTTAAAAATTCCTTCCAATACCCAGTGCCGTCTAGGACCTATAGTTTTAACATTAGTTTTATCAGATAACTTTTGAAACCTAATTGACTCGTCCTGTTTTTATGACTCTCTATTTTTATTGTAAATATAATTTTTTATTTGTGATGTACTTTGGTGTAGGTTTTATGTAAAAATTATGTTTATAATGCTGTACAATGGATAAAAAAATTATTTCATGTGTTCTCACATTATGAACAAATAAATTTAATTGAATTGAGTTGAATGTATGGTCAAAAATAACAATATTTCCCAAAATTTAGCAAACATTCTGGGTTACCCTGAATAAAAAGGAAATTGTAAAATGTGTATGCTTGACCCTACAAACATGTGAAGCCTCCTGTATGATGCTTGTAAATGTGTATATAAGCTTGACCCTATATATATTTGAAGCCTCCACTATGCTTGTAAATGTGTATGCTTGACACTACACATATGAAGCCTCCTTTTGCTTTTAAATGTGTATGCTTGACCCTACAAACACGTGAAGCCTCCTGTATGATGCTTGTAAAGGTGTATATAAGCTTGACCCTACATATATTTGTAGCCTCTTATATGCTTGTTAATATGTATGCTTGACCCTACATACATATGAAGCTTTCTATAACGCTTGTAAATGTGTATGAAACATCACCTCTTGAATATGTATTTGTAGATCTAGTACACACTTGTACAAAGACTGTTGTTTTGATAATTATTTAAATTGACTAGTCTGGTCTCATTGTCATTGTCATTGTTATTTTTGTCCTTGTCGTGTCCAAGTCCTTGTCTGTCACAGAGAAATGTACAAAAGCAGTATGCTTAACTTTTTTCCCTGCATGTTAGCTAGCATGTTAATTACAATCCATATTATATTTAATATTTCTATACATTTTATTGTTGAATTATGTGGCATCCATCTTTTCATAATTATACTCATTGTTACTTGTTTCAACTGTATGTTTACTTGTCATTGTCAACATGAAAAATAAATGTGCATTGAATTGATATTTTGACCCTATATACATACATATGGAACCTTGTATATGTAAACGTGTATGCTTGACCCTACATACAGTACATGCGAAGCCTTCTATATGCTTCTAAAATGGGGTCTGTGGGGTCTGTAGGGTCTGTGGGGTCCCACAGACCCTA
Organism: Plazaster borealis; assembly: GCA_021014325.1. Lineage (NCBI taxonomy): Eukaryota > Metazoa > Echinodermata > Asteroidea > Forcipulatida > Labidiasteridae > Plazaster > Plazaster borealis. Next base: position 1,935,623 of record CM037455.1, read on the forward strand.
CAGACCCCCCACAGAAGACCCCCACAGACCCCCAACAAGCCTGTATATATGACAGACACCCATAGAGGTACTTGCATGTCTAAAACTGTTATACTAGTCGTCGGTTACACTCATTTTATCCACTTTGAATAGTGGATATTCCTTTACTCATGGTGGAATTCAGAACATAGGGGTGTCAGAATATAGGGGTGTCGGAACATAGGGGTGTCGGATCATGGGGGTGAACCCCAACCCTAACCAAGAGCCAAACTCCAAAAGCTATCCCTTACCCTAACTAGCCCAACGCCAACTCCTCATTCTCGACCTAACTGAAGCACCAACGCCAAACTGGAAGTCCAGGCCTAAGTTTGTACCGAACTTCATTTGCATAGCATATTCCAGAACTTAAATTATTTATTTTCTGCACTTGGCATCCTATCGCCTCTGTCAAAGTGTTGCCACTGGAAACTGATTAACATTTGTGGCAGTGTTGTGAGAGTTACCAATGAAATGTTTTGGGGGTTTATTTTTATGTCATTTCTTTTTTAGTCAGACCAGGTGCATGTGTTGAGTACATGCGAGTGGAATGTATTGACCCAATTCCCCAGACATCAAAACATGATAAATCTTGCTTGTGCCATTTCAAGAGTCCGATTCCCAGTGTGGTTTAAAACCCTTTCAGCCCCAAGGGCGACTATAGTCGACTGTGCAGTTACACCCCTATGTTTGGACACCCCTATGTTCTGACACCCCTATGTTCCGACAACCCTGGTGTATTTTCCTATCCCTAACCCTAACCCTAACCCTAACCCTAACCCTAACCCTAACCCTATGTAAATCATGAGGGGGTTGTCGGAACATAGGGGTGTCGGAATATAGAGCAGTCACCGACTGTGCACTATACACTGCTTCAGCCCAAAGAGTGACTTTAGTCGCCCAAGATAACACACACAAAAGCACTCAAGCCTGGGCACAAAGGCCATTTGTTAAAAAGCTGTAGTTTTGTCCATGTTCACCCTCCATACCCAAGCTTACCATCATTGGAAAGAGAAAGATCTTATATATTTATGCAAAAAATATTGCTTAAACATTTTCTGCTGAGCAAATATGCGGAATACCAGTATCAGATGAAACGTGTAACATTGTATTTAATTCTCGTAGGCATATTTTTGTTCGACAAGCTCATTGAAAATGGGCCTTTGACCAAAGCCTCTAAGCACAAAAACTAGCTAAGCACAGAAAATGCTCGCTTAGCATTAATAGGTTAGCAGCCAAAATATCACCAAGTTACCATTTCTGCGACAGGTACCCCACTCATTTCTTGCTTAGCAAAAAAGTTCTTTTTTTTCATGCTGAAAAGCTTTGTGAAATTAAGCCTGTAAGCTGCAAAACTTGCTAAGCAGAAACAGCTGGTTTTTACCCGTCAAAATGCTATAAAGTTTACATGGTTACAAGTGGTACTCCACTCGTTTCTTGCTTAGCGAACAATTTGGTAAGCAGTATTTTCTGCTTAACAGCTTTAAGCAGTTACCCTTGGTCTGCTGTCTTTTGTTATCCATACAGATAAGGACAAGCACCGGTCATACAAAAAACCCTGTAGTTTGACACTCTCTAACTCATTTGTAACGTAAGTGCTATTTTAGGAGACACAACGTTTTTGCACTGACACAAACATTTTTTGTAATAAAGATGCTAGGTCAAATTTCACCTCCAAAATTTTGATTTAAACTTTGAATAGCTATTTTTATAGATTTAAGACAGTTAGCTTCCATTTCAGGTGTTGCACGAGAAAAATATGCCAAGGATAAAAGGTAGTTCAATTACAAACTAAAAATTAACTTTTATCGGGATCTTGACATTATCTCACGTCCATCAGCCATGTACAGACATTTGCTTGATACATACTTTAAAGAAAATTATAGAAACAATAACTGCAGTCTATGCACACACATTCAAAGCTGACTTCCTTAAATTTATTTTGGTCACAACTTGAACTTTTACAATGGTCATTTGAGAGTCAAGTGGGGGTCAAATGGCACTTTACCAGCACAACAAAGTTTTATTACTGCAGAGTGATCAGTTTCAATTAAAATTTTGAGCAAACCCTCTGAAATATTTTCTCTGTTAAACAGATTATCATAATTATACAAATTTGCATTAATAAAGGTTAATATTTTGAATACCATCTTTTACTTGATTGAATACATTTTAGAGTAAACTTATGCTAATCCTTTATGAATATTAAGAATGATTTCAGCTATTACAACATTTACCAATGACAAGAAACAAAGAAAATGCAAAATACTCATTTAAAAATTAAGGCACTCAGTGTAAAAATGTAAAACTCTGAATTTGTATTAACTGCACATCAAGTAAGCCTTATCACATATGCCCATTCTAGATTGAAGAATGTTTATGATTTTACAAATGTATCAAACTGCGTTTGATAGGATTTAAGCTAACCTGGTCAACAACAGTAACTGCATTGCATTCCCATTAGAGCATTGCTAAATGCTACACAAATTGTAAAAGTTGCTTCTCAAAATTGCTCATTTGCTAATTAATAAAAACAGTGTTCAGTGTGCACAAAAACATGTTTGCTTTATTACTTCTATATGCAATATGCTTGACAAGAGTCCTTGACCAGGCTAGCTTTATTGTCAGGTGGTTAACTCTTTACCGCAAAATTTGCCTTAATTCCAGCTCAAACAAGAGGGTCTAAGAAAAGGTACCGGACCCCGTTGAAGTTTCCCAACGTTTCCCATGTTAACATAAAATGCACAATTTTAAAACAAAACCATGCATTTCTGTTTCTTAATGATTTTCCTGATGGAGTCGACAAATCTATGAGATTAGCAATGTTTAGGTGAATGGTGATTATACAGAAAGGAACGTTCTGTAAAGGGTTAAGATTGTAGCAAGTCTTGGGTTCAATTGGATGCCCTATATCTCTTTTGGATTCTACACACAGGATAAAGTCATGTATGCAACAGTGTTGTTATATAAGTGTAATAGCAAATACAAAGCATGTCATTTGGATTCTACCCACAATGCTTGTTAACACTATCAGGACCAGGGCCCAATTTCATGGCTCTGCTTACCGCCGAATTCTGCGCTTGCTATCACCATTCCCCGCTTACTGTGCAAGCGCCGAATTTCTGCGCTAGCTGTATAAGCAAAGAATGCCCAGTAACGTGGAGTACGCACGCGCACAAGCAAAAATTCCCCGCTAACCCGTGAAATATGCTTGACGTAAGCGCAGAATTCCCTGCTTCCGTAAGCGCCGATTCTTTGCTTACCGTAAACAGAGCCATGAAATTGGGCCCAGGAGGTTCCCCCAATACTTTTTCATAAAACTTTTTAATTTTTGTGACTATTCCTAAATATTATCTTGGGTCCCATTCAGAGTAACCAAATCCTGAAAGCGGTCTCCTGTTGCCATGGCAACTGTTTATATTTTGGTTTCTGAATTTTAAATAAAAAAAGTACATTAAATCAGCTTCAAAATTTGTGGAACTAATGTGAAGAAAACTCATTTTTATCTCAGTCCCACATGATAATACTCCGTTCCCACAATAGTTTTTGTCTTTAATAGACAACTGCCGATGTTTTTTGTTATGTTTTTCAATTTACAATCAAAATTGTAAAAGTGACAACAATAATTAAATTTGCATACAGTACAAGTGATATTAAATTCTAGATTTTGAAATAGTACACAAGCACATTAGATTAATCACATTGTAACCATGCATCAACTTTACTTGATAGGACTTGAGGCATTGCATGGTGGGGTATCAATGTACATGTATTTTGGCTTGCGGTAACACCATGTGAACATGTATATCTAATTTGTTGTGTAGATTTTGGTCTATGAGAACTTGTCTTGCTATATATTCTACTGCCGCGGAGTAGATTTCGGAATTCGGGAGACAATTCTACTGCAGCAGAGTAGATTTTTGGAATTCGGGAGACTACCAAGTTCTGAAAAGGACTGTCCTGCTTTTAAACTACTCCCTGGGCGGAAGGTAGGAAATCTGTCAGGACTACTACTTTCACTTAGTGGATCGGGAGGACTTCTTTTTATCAACTTCACTACCGCAGAGTGATATTAAAGTGATATTAAATTCTAGATTTTGAAACAGTACACAAGTACATTACATTAATGACATTGTAATCACGCTTCAACTTTACTTTAATTACAAATACTTAAACTTCTTGTTTACACCATCTTAATTAAGAAACCATTCTTAAAACATGATTTCTGCAACAATAAGTTTTCAGTCAAGATTAACCCTTTTGCAATATGGTTGTTTATGTTCAATCAAGCTTTGCTTGCAGCCAGCGGCAATAAGACAATACAAGTAATATAGAAGTGATGTTTCCTTCATAAAGCAGTAAGGTTGTATTTCTCTGCTGTTTTTATGGCATGGATGATGTTTTGTGAGGCTGGTGAATTTGTTCCTAGTCATCTTTCAATTAGGTTCCAAACTACCTGTGCATGAAACTGAGTTGACTTAGGCCTATTTTTCTTCAGTTGAACGCTTTTTGAAAAATGGCCTTTCCTAGGTAAACTATAGAGGGCACGCTGTATTGTGGATTGTTCAAATTGCAAGATCTACTTCTAAAAATAATTTCCTCAAGTTGATATGTAGACATATTTTGTCTTTTATACAAGTTTGTTTGAAATTCTCTTCTCTTACATGTACAGACACCTCAGAATTTCAATAAAAGTGTGCCCTTTCTGAATTTTAAAAATGGTTTCAGCTATGACAACATTTGCCAACGAAATATCAAGAGAATATACACCAAGTTTTAAAATATCTTATCAATAAAAAAGAGAAAAATGCAAAAATCTGAATTATTTTAAAGTTGGGGAAAATTAACTTAACATATGAATCAAGAAAAATATATTAACTGGTGCAATCTAGGATGTCCCTCACTGTAGTTTACAGTCAAGCCCGTAACTAGGGGGGAAAACACACCCCAATAATATAAAATAAAAAGTCCCCGTATTTTACATTTGTATCAAGCCCAAGACCCATCAGGGATGACAACAAGTAAAAGTGATGACAACAGACGAAAGTGAATATGAATGTGTGGTAATGAAAGTGAATTAATTGTTGCTGATTAACCGTGAAAACCTTTATAACATCCTGCTAGTGATCAGAAATCTTTACAACCAGAACCCAATTTCATAAAGCTCCTTAAGCAGAAAATATTGCTGGCAGTTCTCCTGCTAAGCAAAAATGAGCAGAATACCAGTCACAGATTGTAGATGTCAAAAGGTAATTTGGCTGGGAACCTCATTCTAACAAGCATAGGTCTTTTATGCTTAGCTAATTTTATTTGAACAGCTCTTTGAATCTGGGTCCAGCTCCTTTATTATCATTATCAGCAAAAGTTACATCACATATCTTGACAGTTTTGAACCATTTATCTTGAACGGAAAGTGAGCATCTAAGACTTGTCAAACCAAGTACAAACTACCCATCATTGACTTGGATAAACATTATTACTTGAATCACTGTTTGGTTGAGTCTTCGTTTAGTGATTCCAATGCTTAGAATAGTGCAAAGAGTGCTTTGATTTTACCATTGTGTAAAAAAACCCAAGAAAACACAATGTGATACATATAATTGCCAGATTGTTCACCTGACGTCATCACCACAAGATTATCTTGGTTGGGCCATTTTGGGAGTCAGTTTCCCTCTGTGTTTTACTGTGAAATGCTCATTTCAGGCGCATACACACTTAACACATCTCTACATGCTATTTGACTCCCAAAATGGCAGACCATGGGCATCCAGTAGCAGTGTGTGAGGTCTGTTCAAGGGTTCAATAGAATGAAAAGCCAAGATTTTTGTTGTTGTTCATAGTTAGTCATGAGTGACAGGTGATTTATTGGAGTTAAACGTGTGAACAGATTCTGCCCATCAGTTAACTGAATATAAGGATACTCAATTGGAAAAATAAGTTTAACAAACAAATAACGAAGTGTTCTTCTGATTATAATTTCAGTGTCAGGACAACGTGTCAATGCATTTCTCATCCAGAAACTTGTTTCAGCCACGAGGTGGAGATTGGCGGCATATTTTGATTTCAGTCTTTGCAATACGAGAACCATTCCATTCACTAGCTCTAATGACTCGTTTGTATGGACCCGTAATATCACCAGGTTGGATATATTCAGCATTAAGGTTATTATCTACACCAGGTATACCAGAGCATCTATTAAACCACCAACCTCCTTCACTATTCAGACTTGGACAGTTGGTTTGGTCTTGGTTCAAATCTGTGTGATGGTGAATGCTGAAGGCTTGATTGTTGGCAGGCTCAAGAATACCATCTGAAAAATAGTACAAAAACAAACCATGAACTCATTTTGACAATAAAACTTGATCATCTTTAATCACAAAAAAACTTTTGAAAACAAACTGCAGACTGGAGCTCTGCACTCAGAACCTGTATTCTTCCTGAGTGCATTCAGGCTGTATAGTTAGGGTTTTTTTCTTCTTTTTTTCTCTCAGCGTTTCAAGTCACTTTCAGAAATGTATGAACTAAATCAACTCAAATAAGAACTGCATTTTTCAAATTGGAAAAATCTTTCGTTTCTTTGAATTATTCAAAAGTTAATGCAAACATGTGTTGGTTTAAAATAACACACTAATTTTGCCACTGGATGTGTTAGTATTAGTGATGCAAGTGTTGCTTTTATAGCATCAAGGTATGGCACAATCAAACACTGTAAAGAAACTTCTGTGCACATTTCTCATTCTCAAAGGATTAGTAATAGCCACTGTTTGAGTGATGACATGAATATTTAAATGGGACTGTAGTCATGATGATCATCATGACTGTCCCCCTGTGGCTCTGCATGGAATTATTACGCACATGCAGTTACTGGGTTAGAGTTCATAATTCCATGTACAGTCACAAGCCTGCTATGATCATGACGACAGTCCCCCTTTAAACAGTGCCTTAATAGTGAGATCAAAACAGCAACAATTAGCAAAAACAAAGACATGGAATAGAATTGTAATTCTTCATTTTTAATTAAAATAATGATAAACCTACTTCTGCATCCAATTAGTTCAATGCGCATTGCTGGATATCCCTCGTAAGTGATTGGTCTGATACGGATGAAGCGTGCTCTGATTGGCGGCTCAAATTTGTTAGTAACAGGTGTTGATTGGTCAGTGTTACCACGGAATGTCTGTAAAAAAAGCCAAGAAAATAAAAGGCATGCATGGTTAGTAAAACTTATTAAGACTGGTTCATAGAGTCAAAACAACTTTGTTTTTTACACTTACATGTAAAGTTTTGAAATCTAAGCAGAGATGTTTCATTCAAGAGATTTTCTAGTTCAAATAAATGTTTCTAATGGAATTTTTGTCAAATCCAAACATTGATGTCATTTATCTCTGTTTGGTTCAATGGTTTCCACTTCGAATGAAGTAATTTTCCTAAGCAATTTTTGCAATGGGGTTCAAAGATTAACCAGTGTTCTCTGTTTGCAATGAGATTGAGGAATATTTCTTGTTCAAGAATCAGAATTGTAAATTGGAAAAAGCTTGCTTGTATTATTGTAATAAAGAAACCATTTACCTGAGGTTGTCCTGTAGATGCTCCATGGCCACTTACATAGTACAAGGTGTTGTTGTTTAGGCTGTATTCTACTTTGAATGCTGTGACACGCCAGTTCAAAGTACTGTCAGCAATCCCTTGAATTATGACCCCTTCAATAGGAGTCACCATGAGTAGGTCAATCTGAAGCCATGAAGATTGTTTTTCATTTTCTGATGGACACCATCCACCAATGACATGATTCAAACGTCCATTACTAGGCTGACATTTAGCTGGTTGGTTCTGGTTACTACTTGAGGCCGTGATTCTTCTATCAGGAATGGAATGATCTTCCATTCCAAGATGTTGACCACACACCCAATGGACTGTAAACAAACATATGTATAGCCATGATTTTGATAATATTTATTGCAGTACAACTGGATTTCCTCACAATGCCACTCATCTGCCTATGACAGCTTAAAGGGGCACTGTCGTCGTGTCACAGCGAGTCTGTGGCCAGACATTCAATTTTGAACTCTCAACAAGTTACTGCACATGATCGCGCAATAATAATGAAGGCGCCTTTTAAAGCTTTTGTTTGTAATATGACGGTCAACGCGCTCTTGTGTAGTAAGTGGGTGAGAGTTCATGTTTCCATGTCCAGCAACAAGCAGACTGTAATCACGATGACAGTACCCCTTTAAAGTGTTTGCTGGTTTTCTGAGTCATGCATTTTGTTTATTGGATCCACTGCTAAAGTTTTGAATTCTCTAAATTTGTATGTAATGGCTCTTTACAATCTTAATAATGGATAGCAATCTCTTGATGTGTTTGGTTTTCGACACATATATAGACACTTTTTAGACACTTTTTAGTGTTGAAAGTGATATACATATTGGAAAATGCACCGATGTTCTGAATTATAAGGTTTTTTTTGTGTATTCGGGGCTCTTTGTTTACATGGAAGTATCTAATGATAAGTCCATTGCTTCCATTCTGGGGAACACGACAGTTTGCATAATGAGAAAGTGATTGAATCATTACTTGAAGAAACTCACCTTTACATCCCAGGAGTTCAACACGTATCCATAGAGAGCCATCGGTCTGGTCTAGTATGATGCGAATATAACGAGCTGTGACTGGTGGATGGAACATGCTGGTAGCTTCAGAGTTTGATGTGGTGTTCTTCCCGATTATCTGTTGTGATACAAATGCAAAATTAATTTAATTTGTTTAAACATGTACAGCCTTACTTACTGTAACAGTGTGATCCCATCAGCACTAAAGACTAGCATTGCACTTGTATACAACATTTAACTTTAGACACAGTAGACTCATCAATCTAGCTCCACCTCTTAATTTATTGACAAATCACAACAGGTGAAATAATTTCAAGAATGCAGGTCTGACATTATAAAATTCCATCACAAAATGTATAGCTGCAACGTAGCTGTAGCCATTGGGGCAGCTGCATTGTGTTTGGTGCAGTGATCTGGTAGGATAACCAAATGGTACAGATGATTATGCAATTCCATTTGAAAGTTTTTGCTTGTCAGTTTTCATTGGGGGACTAAATGGATTTATGAAACTACCCAGCAAACACATAACGTCATCGTAACGTTACTGTAAAGTTGTATTTTGGTTACGTTATTTTCCAACTAAAACACAACTAACTTGCAACGTTGCAAAAAGGATGCAGTTTCGTCTTGTTACATAAATACAACGTTATAACAACGTTATATTTTAACCCTTTTTTGAAAACATCTTGTGAATATTTTTTTGCAACGTTGTCTGAAGGTTGTGGTTCTGTCACGTTATTTGGTAACGCATATACAACGTTGTCCAACGTTGTATTTTGACGTCGTATACAAACGTTTGGTGAATGTTCTTTCAATACGTTACCTGAGGGTTGTGGTTTTGTCACGTTACTTAACAACATCAATACAACGTTATGACAATATATTTTCACAACGTCTTAATAAAGTCGCATTAACCTATTTTTGCAACGTTGCTTGAAGGTTGTAGTTTTGTCAGGTTACTTTGGAACGTTATGACAACGTATGACATATGCAAATTAGTAGCATTGGGCTTAGAAGTTGTAAAATACCTACAACTAATATCAAGAAGTTTGCAAAATTTATGAACTAGGTGTACTCAATTCTTAAAATATTTGTCTAAACTATTAGAGGATTTAGTGACAGATTAAATGTAGTGACTAAACATGTAACTTTACTTTCAAAAATATTATTAAAATGGAAACGTTATTATAAAACGTCAAAATGCAACGTCCTCTGGTCGTTGACAAAACTCCACACTTATCCGTCCACCTCATAGCGACGTCGAGTGGACGTTATTTTGTTTGCTGGGTAGTTCTTTATTTATGTTCAAACCAGTATTTGAAAAGTTTCAGCAAAAACTCATAAAAAGTTTGATTTTATGATGGACACTTTATGTGCAGCAATTAACACATCAGTGTAGGTTAGACATCAAAGTTCTTACCTGTGTTGAATTCATATTATGCCAAGCACTCTGGTCATCAGTGTACTCCAGCTGGTATTCATGACTCATATCTACACTGGTTCCCTGATCAGATCCCTGCAGCATCATAATTCCCTCTACTGTGACTTTAATTTCTAGATCAATCTGTAACCATGGTTTGTTGTCATTAGGTTCAGGGCACCAGCCAATAGTATTACTGTTTGCTGATTGAGTGAGTCGTGCATTGCTTGGTTGACAGTTACCATCTACCGTCCCATTTGTACTTGATGCTGTGATGCGGTAGTCAGGAATGGTACCATCTCCCATTCCAAGTCGTTGCAAACAAAACCAGCGTTCTATTGAAGATTAATCAAAACTCAATATTAACATTACTGAAGTGTGTCTTAATAATGCAGCATTATAATAATAGTCATAATGATCTTCGCTGTGTGGCTTTTGGAACAAAACTTGTTTTGTTTTGGTACACAGTATGCAAATTGGATTATGTAATCTTTGACATCGCAATGTATTCTGTAACTATTTAAATCAGATGTTAAAGTTCTCTGATATAATGTTTCTGCTAGATCAAAACAAAAAACATTTTTTAAAAGGTAAAAGATCTCTTTGGTTTAAAATTCAGACAAAGAGGAAATGAAGGCTCTCCCGTTTTTTCAAATTATATACAAGTTTCCTTTTACTTGTAAAGTAAGTATATTGGTATCTATTGTTTCAATATGCATTGTCAGTTATATCAAATACACTTCCACATGTGTGTTTTTATTTAATGTTTTAGTTGTGAAGTAAACACAAGGGTTGTTTATAAGATGACCTTACCATTACATCCAAGGAGTTCAACACCCATTCCTGGACGATCGCCTTGATACCTAGTTGGTATGATGCGGATGTAGCGTGCTCTGACTCCCTCATTGAACATGTTGGTTACTCTGGTGTACGTGTCACTATTTCCAGGGAATCTCTGTGAAGGAAAATAAATTTGATGCTCATTCACAACAAATCATCTCAGAGTTAAAATGGTTGGAATACACATTGGTCGTAAGAAGTTCTGCTGTCATATGCTGCTATACGTATTTTGAAAAATCTGTTGACTCTTGATGACAACTAGAACTAACCATTTCAAAGCTACAATGGTTGAAAACCACAAGGGTTGCAAGAATATATGCTGCTATTTTCTTGTGGAGAATTCAATTTTTTAAAGTTTTTATTGTACAAAAGCTGTCATAGCTGTTATTTTGCAGTTTCCTTTGTTTTAATTGTATAATCTTGACTGCCTACAGGTATTAAAAGCAATATGGAAAAATAAAAAAAACCACAATATTGATATCATGCTTGTTGATTTGGACGGAATGGTACCCATGCCATTTCAGTGAATCATTGAAGAAACAATATTAACTGCTAAGGCATTGCTTCTTGTGTTAATGATATTTCAATTAATTTATCTGCATGATTATTTTCTGCCATTTGTGTATGATGTCATACCTGTGCATTGACCTCAGATGTCCCTCCTATGTATCGCAGGTCTTGTTCATTGACACTGTATGCCACCAGGAACTCTGTCACCCAGTTACTATATAAAGGAACGATGATGCCCTGTGTTATAACACCTTCAACCAGTGCTGGATGTTGCAAGTCCACCTGGTACCATGCAGTGTCGTTGTCACTCTCTAAGGGACACCAGCCACCCAACACATCTAGCCGTCCTTTAGGGTTATATGGGCAGTAACCTTCATCAGTAGAGGATGTTGTGATTCTGTCATCAGGGATGCTACCATCTTCCATTCCAAGACTATGGCCACAGACTCCATCAACTGAAAAGACATTAAATAATTGAAAACTCTTTTTCATGTTTCCCATGAAAAATCCATAATAGTCTGATTATTTTCATAGTTATGCTTTTCCTAATGATCTTTTCATTAATGTATGGTTTGTACTGTTTATGAAGAGAAGTGTCATGACACAAAGAATCATGTTATGATATTTCCACCAGTGTCTGGAGGAAACTCATACTATGCTTATTTTCATAGATATGTTTTTTGGAACTATCTTTTCATTAAAGCCTGGTTTATAATGTATGTGAAGAGATTTGTCATGGAATTATGTTACATTATTTCCCGTGTCTAAAGAAAATGTACATGAAATATGAATAGTGCATGCAGTGCACTATTAAGGCAAGAATGAACTGCAGTTATTTTATTTCAATCATTTTAGTCATGCGACATGTAACTAGTGTAACGATTTGGTACGTGGAATTTTGGGTTCATTCCTGACTTTTGATGATGATCAGTCTAAATTTCCTTGAATTTGACCGTTTGAGTAAATGAAAAAAACCTCCATGGAATTTTAAGACTAATTTGTGATATCATTGGTTGTTTTTGGATGTTGACAAATTTTGCACTGGAAGGGTATCCAAAACAATCATTACGAGAGGCTCCAAGGTCAAATTCAGTTCTGTGATCATTTTCCAATGGATAGAGTCCTAATAAAGTTACATTAAAATGGTAAAAAATGCCGGTGTGTTCAATACCCTTCAAAGGCAATTTTTAAAAGACAAAATAAACCATTTTAACTTGAGGTTAGAGACATGTAAATTTTCTCATGGCTTTGTATAATTCCTACACTCTAATGTTTCTATGTCTATAACATGGAAACATAAACACAGTTGATCATCGTTAAGAAAGTATACTCAGTCTTAACATGGCTGTAATAGTGTTACTTTAAGGTGGTTTATGAGGGGAATTAGTCTCAAGTGCTAGTCTCAGGTCTAGATTTCAACACAAAGACCACATTGGAGTTTGTTTGAGCATATATAATCTGACCAATGTTGAATGTGTTAGTGATGTGCACAGAGGGTAATGAGTTCCATACAAATCAGGCATATAAAGCAGGCTGAGGTCATGAATATCCACCAAGTCAGCTTGCAGTGTCACTGCAGATGAGCATCAACTATTTGGTCTAGCGATCATTCACGGGAAAAGCATAATAAAGAACAAAATGTAATTTGAATTTAGTTTGTCATGTCTCAATTAAATGAAAGAAATTCTGTATCATAATTCTGTTATTTGAGAACATACAAAGTGCTTAGCAACAGACATTACTAGGTTAAATCACATAAGGTATATACCTCTGCAGCCAAGGAGCTCAATACGTAGGGATGGGAAGTCATTCCAGGCTATTGGTCTGATGCGGATGTACCGTGCTTGAATAGGCTGTTTGAATACATTGGTAACTGAGGTGTTTCCATCAGTGTTGCCATGAAATGTCTGTCCATGAAACCAGAGGTGGACATGATAAGAAATAAATGAATTATTAATAATTAATACTTAGATCATGAATAATGACTGTACAGCTTCATTGAAGTGTCTTTGTTTATATGGAATACATGTTGGGATGGAGGGTGTCTTTGCTGAATACTCTTACCTGTGGAGTAGAGGTCCCATTCACATACAGCCATGTATTATTATCAATGCTGTATTGTACCTGGTAATGTGTCACATAGGAATCATAGTCTGGCCGGCCCTGTGTGATGACACCCTCAATCTGCACAGGCTCTGTACCCATATCTACTTGAAGCCATGAATCCTTGTAATGCCCATTAGCTGGACACCAATTACGGTTCAGGTTTAGTCGTGCATTACTTGGCTGATGCCATGAATCCCACTGACTAGATGCTGTGATTCTAACATCAGGAATACTCCTGTCTTCCATTCCAAGTGCATGTCTACAATATCTACCAACTGCAACCAAACACAATGTAAAAGCCTTTAATTATATGAGGAACTTTGCAATGTTTTTTTTTCTTTTCAATATAATATTTTACTGATGAGGTTTAAGGAGCGTCTCAAAAGTCGGAACAGTAGGAACGTTCTCTTTGGAAAGGTAGAGTATTCCAGCGGACATACATCGACCGGTCCATTGGACTGCCGGAGCGTACTGTTGGATCGTTCAAAATGCCAATGCGTAATATTCTCTCGTGTAGAACGTTCTGCATGAATGAGCCTGTGTATGGTTAAACCATACACGCGACGCTATGATAATATAACTTGCACGTTTATGTACATGTATTTGGAGCTGAAAATGGCAGGCCATTTTCGAGGACTTGATGATGTTATGCAAACCTAATTAAGAATGTTATTATTGTTGTTAGCTTGTTTATTATGCGGTTGGAATTTTAGTTTATTTTAAAAAAACAGCTTACCCGCTTTCTGTTAGTTGATAAATAAATCATGAAACAAGCGTCCGTTTTATTTGGTGTGTGAATCTATGCTTCTAGTGGTGTAGGCCTACATGTTTTAAAGTACACATAGCATACTTTGAGTTTATAAGATATGAGGGTTTGCATGGTGGGGTATCAATGTATATTTGGCTTGCGGTAACACCATGTGTATATCTACTTTGCTGTGTAGATTTTAGTTCTTTGAGAACTTGTCTTGCTATGTATTTAACTGCCGCGGAGTAGATTGCGGAATTCGGGAGACTCCCAAGTTCTGAAAAGAACTGTCCTGCTTCTTAACTACTTCTTGGGCGGAAGGTAGGAAATCGGTTGGGACTACTACTTTCGCTTAGTGGATTGGGGGACTTCTCGTTATTAACTTCACTGCGGCGGAGTGAGTTCTTAATTAAGTAAGCATGAATGACACTTCAACATTAAAATGTAACAAGCAGGCTATTTAATTACTAATATCATCTGTTAACTTTCAACAGATTCCGGAGTTGGGCATTTCATAGTGGATTGTACTCCCTTTTTATTTTGACTTATTATTTTGACCTTCAATTTTCCCATCACTTACAAACAAACAACCCGAATAATGAAAATGAAAGGAAAACAATATCATTGTTAGTGTTGGTGTGTTACAAAGACAAGCGGCCTGGTATTTAATGACACTACTAAAAAATGTGCTAAAACCAAATTTCCTCTTCAATTTATCTCAATGAACATGACAGAAGACGTACGGTACATTTTTAATTGTCTTGATAAAGACTTCAAAGGAGGAAAGATTTCTGCAGCAATGCACAAATCCAAACAGACTCGCACACAGGCGTACGTATATAATAACAACTAGTAAACAGCTTGGACCATCTATGAACGACAGTACGTGCGTCCGTTCTACTGGACCGTTCTAATAGAATGTTTGGCTCAATCGGCACAATGCCGCGGTCCAGCAGACATTCCGGCGGTCCAATGGATCGTGGGCCAATGCCCAAAGGAACGTTCCTTCGTGCCTAGAACGTGCCCAACTTTTGAGACGCTCCCCTAAATTGCTGTGTTTCATAAGAAAGTGAGTCACTGTTAAAAATGTCTCAGATAAAGAATCAAAACATTCGTATCCAGCAATAGTTATTAGATGGAGATTGTAGTCCTCCTGGTCATGATTAATACAAGCAATTGTAGACATACCAGTTGGTTGTATACTCAAGTGCTCCATGGACAGAGTGTAGTTGTCAGGTCCGATGTGAAAGGGTGTCTGTATTAAATGACCAGTGCTGTTATGTTCATTGGTGAGGTCCAGACGGATTGTCCACTTCCCTTCAGCATCGGTCAGCTTATGTAGAATGTCATTGCCAAGCCAGAACTCACCATCCAGTGACCCAAAGCCATCCTTGTAATCTGGCCAACTGCGGTTGAAATTGACTGATCCATCATAGCGCCGCTGGACCATCTTGAAATAAAGTTATCATTACTAAAGTTAAAATTTGACTTTCTGCTTTCATTTTGTAAGGCCTAGTAACTTTTAACATCTTTCAGTGCCAAGGCCGTACATGTACTAATCCTGGTGGGACGTCATCAGTGCCACTGAACTGACGTTCTGGGTATCAAGATTCTCTACAATGCAAACCAAATTTTTACTCATATTTTTTCATACTTTTACCTGATTTCACAAGCTGAAATTCCGTTCATATATTCTTTATGTCCATAACTACACTTTTGATGGGTCCAAAAATAACAAATAAATCCATGGATGACATTATTTTGGAAAATAAATCACAGATCCACGCTAGCATTTTAAACATCATGTACCAATAACATGTGGGCATGTGTGCACATGCATGAAATGCGTAGCAACTCCATCAATTTCCGGGTAACTTCATCATCGATCGATCGTCTGCGTGTATGTAATTTCACTTTGAAACAATGGCAGCCCCCAGGAAACGTTCACGCTTTACTCCAGAAGAAGTTTGTGATTATTTTGCTGATTCAGACAGTGAAAAGGATTTTTTTTTCCGATTTAGAGGTGGAAATATCAGACCAAGATGGTGATTTTTACAGAATTTTGAAAACCTAAAAAAACTGGGCATTTTAGGGTAAAAACACAAACAAATGCAGGCACTGAAAAAGTTAATGAAGACCACATCTGAAACTTAGTTCCAGGGCTGTTCAATGGGGTCTAGTACTCTGATATAACCCTATAACCCTAACACATGTAGCAGATTTTGTGCACATGTATTTATGGCAGCTACTTTTTTCCGGCCATAAAAAATCAATACACTACTCGGCGAACTGTACCACCCCCCCCCCCCCAAGATATGTGGAATGGTTGAGTCTACGATATCAAGGACGTTCAACTTGCTCTGGGCGAACTGGGAAAAATGATAACAACATAACTTGTGGCCTTGACTGAGAGGATAGGCCTCACACTTAAAGGATTTATATGAACATTTTGGAAGAAGCCGCTTATTGCCACTATAGTTTCTAAAGAGTTGGGCAGTAGAACAGCATGGTTTTATAATTTCCGGAAAGAAATGTGGATCCTTGTTCTTCAGTACTTTGAATGCTGGTTCTATACATATTTAGATGCAACGCAATAATTAAAATACCATTGATGCAACATCTACTTCTGTGAGTTTCCACTGAAAAAAATTACTAGTTGTCTGAATGTCTATGATTCTGAATGAATGATAGAACCCTCAAAGAGTGAAGTATAACTTGATGTACTAGTCCAAGCTCCAGGTCCCCAAAAATGAGTTTACCCTACACGGTGTGCTCCCCTCAATTATTTGGAATTTTTGCATTCGGAAACTACTCCTGTTCAAGAATCAGGACGGTGTATAAAAAATTTCCCCGGCGAAAGTGGATATTTTGGACAAAATACAAAATGGCCGCCAGTTTTTCCGCCAAAATTATGAAAATCATGTATTTTGCCATAACTTCTGAAATAAATTGCCGACTAAATCCAAATTTGGCCCAAAATGTGTTTGTCGTCAGAAAAAGGTGTATGCAAAATTTGGGGTTCCTGAAATTTCACATTCTTGGTCAAATTCAAGATAGCTGCCATTTTTCTTTCAAAAAAGTGATATAAATCATAATTTTCGCCATGTCATTAATAATAATTTCCCGATCTAGTAGAAATTAGGCTAAAGCTGAGTTTTATACCTGCCATCTATATACAAAGAGCCGCTCTCCAATAAAAAATAATAATTTATTCACATTTTTACGACACTGACTAGAATCCAAAATGGCTGCAATTTTTCCCGCCAAAATCATTAAAACAATGTATTTTACCATATCTTCCAAAATAATTGACCGATTTAATCAAAACTGCGCCAAGATTAAGTTTGGCAAGAGGCAAACGAGTGTGCAAAATCTTTGCATCCAGGATAGTTTGCATTATGGGCAAAATCCAAGATGGCCGCTATTTTTTCACCAAAAAGTGATAAAAATCACATCTTTGGTCATGTCTTTCATCCTCGTTTCCCAATATAGTAGAAATTAAGCTAAAAATTAGTTTTATACCTGCATTCTAGAGACAAAATACTTCACCCCCCCAAAAAAAATAATAATAATTGATTCAGTCACTGGCCACAGAAAGAAATGGCTGCCATTTTTCCTGCCAAAATCATGAAAACAATGTATTTTACCATAGGCCTATCTTCCAAAATAATTGGCCGATTGAATCAAACAATTTCCCGGAATGAGTCTAGCACGAAAAAAGTGTGCGCGAAATTTTGCATCCAAGATGGCTGTCATTTTCACCCCAAAGTGATAAAAATTAGATCTTTGGTCATGTATTTCATCCTAATTTCCCAATTTAGTATAAATTTGGCTATATAATGAGCTTTCACAAGTTCTGCTACAGACAGTTGAGCAGAGCAAACCAAGTCAGATAGCTGTCCTCCTCGCGGTACAAAGAGCACACTTGAGCCAAAGTATTTCTGTAGTCTTTGTTTAAGACTTGATGTACGATATTGAGCTACTAACTCTGCATTGAGGCAAAACTTGAGAGATGGGTTTGATACATCTGTCTCAAAGTGGAAGAAAAGAAAACCTTGCCAGTTTGAAGTGGTTCGGTAACATCACACAGTAAGGCACTGAATGATTTATCGTATGGATCCTGATGTTCCCTGAAGACTCGGTGCAGTCTTAGA
>CM037455.1:1954524-1992524 GCA_021014325.1 Plazaster borealis
TGGATCCAACCATTCAAGGATATGTGTTCATGTACCTCAATCAGACCAGGAGGGCTGAATACAGTAGCTCCATACAGAAAGACTAAACCAATCTACACTGATCAACCAATCTTCACTGATGACCAAGAAGAGATACATGACCATTATGGATGCCATGGTAAGAATGGTTCAATCCTACTGTATGTACAGTTATAGAGTTATACAAAAACAATGCATCTGGGCATCTAATGATTTTTTACAGGCACTTAAAACTCTACTGGGCAGATGAATGGCGGTTAACCTGAAGTAAGCCCTGTACAGTTTTTCACTTGAGTTTTAATTGAGGATAAAAATAATAACAACTAGTTCTTATATAGCGCATTTCACAATAACGTCTCAATGCGCTTTACATTAGTGCGATGGTCATTGGGCCAATAACATTCCTGTAATCTTTCTCGGCTCTCTGGGGAGTATACAGCCCCGAGCTGCCTTGGCCTTCCTCTGGGTGAAAAGAAGCAATTATAGTGAAGTATCTTGTTCAAGGATACAAGTGTCATGACCGAGATTCAAACCAACACCCCGATGACTTAACCACCGGAACTTGAATTCGATGCTCTAAACCACTCGGCCACATGAAACCCCAAATGTAAATTTTGACGTATGGGTTAAAAATCACAAAATTTTGCAAAATGGTTTGTGTACAAACTTTCGACATATTCAATTATGTTAACTCGTTCAGCAAGTTTCAGGACCTAACATTTAATAGTTTTGAAATTACACTAATTAGCATGACCGAGGAATCACTAGATTTGCCACTTTGTGTCTCCTTGAAGTGTTGTATCATGATATGCCACTTTATCCATTGAAACACATAGCACGGGTATGGTGCCAAACATGTGTAGTACAGCTTCATCATTTTCAAGAAGTGGCGTATATGTTGACATTATTAGCGTTTTCACAAAGCAAAGCATGCATTGGTTTGTAAACAGCGCTTTGAATGCAGGTCTCGTTTTTTGTTTTTTTTTCAAAGAGACATATGTGTTCAGGAATTCAAAACAGTTGCAAGATTGAAAAACAGTTTTGTACTAAAAAAGTGAGCTTTATTTTGGAATTGACATTTTTGTTAACAAATAGTAAGCATTCACCGAAGCAGCAGTTTGAAAAATAGTTCAACTTCAACATCAATTTTTTCCAAACACAGAGTTTGGCTATGGTGCACCATACCTTAGTTTGTGGCATGAGAGACGACATGTATTGAAAAGTTAATACAAATAGTCACGTAAGGTTTTATGAATGGGTTGAGTGCAAAGTTAGAGGGGGGTACTATTGATACCAGTTGTTACATTACACTCCATCCCAAAGGCCCATACTCTGCTGCAATTCAGACTGTGGGTAAAACGTGGCAGAGTCAATCATTATTAAGGTTCTTGTTCAGTTATTGTTCAATCTGTTGATGTTATGTCAATACAGAAATATAAAAAGCATTTGCAATAGGTCTCAAAAAAGCCTGCACTAATGTCATATAAAAAAAGCAACATGTTATCAATACAGACTTGAATAAACACTCTGACTCTATCTGTTGATTTTATGTCAGTAAATCTAACATGTTCATTTTCAACAGAATGAATATCATGTCTTTTGTTTCTTGTTTAATCATCAGATAACTTTACTGACTGTCAGGCTTTGTTGGATGCTGGTTACAGAGAGGATGGTAACTACATTATCTATCCCTTCCTGAATGATGAAGGAATAGAGGTGTTGTGTGATATGACAATGCATACAGGCTGGATTGTAAGTACATCAAATTTTACTTCACCCCTTTAGGGTTTTATAATTTATTCAGAATCATAGACTTTCAGACAATCAGTTATTTTTTTGTGTGGAAACTCACAAAAGTAGATTTTGCATCAATGGTATTTGAATTATTGCGTTGCATCTTAACATGTGAAGTGCCAGCATTCTTCTAGTAAGTCAAAATACTTAAGATAAAGGATCCACATTTCTTACCAGTAATTATAAAACCATGCTGTTCTACTGCCCAACTCTTTAGAAACTATAGTGGCCATAAGCAGCTTCAACCAAAGTGCAAGATTTGCAAAATGTCATATAAATCCTTTAAGTGTGAGAAATATCCTCTTAGTCAAGGCCACAAGTTATGTTTTTATCATTTGTCTCAGTTGCAACGCCCAGAGCAAGTTGAATGTCCTTGATAGACTCAACCATTCTACATATCTTGGTGGTAGGGGGGTAAAGTTCCAACAGTAGTGTAGTTTTTTTATGGCCGGAAAAAAGTAGCTGCCATAAATACATGTGCACAAAATCTGCTACATGTGTTAGGGTTATAGGGTTATATCAGAGTACTAGACCCAATTTTCAGATGTGGTCTTCATTAACTCTTTCAGTTCCCGCTTTTATTTGTGTTTTGACCCTAAAATGCCCATTTTTGGGGGGGTTTCAACATTCTTTAAAAATCACCATCTCGGTCTGATATTTCCACCTCTGAATTGGAAAAATTACCCTTTTCACTGTCTGAATCAGCAAAATAATCACAACCTTCTTCTGGAGTAAAGCGTGTACGTTTCATGGGGCTGCCATTGTTTCAAAGTGAAATTACAAACAAGCAGACGATCGATCGACCCATGGCAGTATCGCTCGTAGCTAAAAATAGAATACATTAGAAAAGCAAAGAAAACGATGCGCCCTCTTGCAAGAACCTGAATAAAACCTAGAGAAAAAGGTTGTACTTGTACCAAATTGTATAATACGTTAGAGTAATAATGACCTCTAATGATAACATGTATATTATGGGTCGTACATGTACGATTGATGGCACTTAAGGAATACACAAAATAGATCGTACATGTACTAGCCCAGGTTGGACTCCTCTGTTGCATACAACGCGACAGAGTCCAGGGTATAAAGGTCCCGTACCATTGCAAACATTTTTATAACAAAATATTTTCATATTTGTACCTGATGGAGGAAGCTGACACTTCCTTCACATATTCCTTGTGTCATAAACTCCATGCCTGCTGACTTGCATTACATTTAAAAAAAAAAAGAAGAAAAAAAAAAAAAATTTACGTCTCTATTGAATTTTCTGAACTACACTTGTTCCCACACTTGATGAAATTACCCGAAAATTGATGGAGTTGTTACGCATTTCATGCATGTGCACACATGCCCACATGTTATTGGTACATGATGTTTAAAATGCTAGCGTGGATCTGTGATTTATTTTCCAAAATAATGTCATCCATGGATTTATTTGTTATTTTTGGACCCATCAAAAGTGTAGTTATGGACATAAAGAATATATAAACGGATTTTCAGCTTGTCAAATCAGGTAAAAGTATGAAAAAATATGAGTAAAAATTTTGTTTGCATTGTAGAGAATCTTGATACCCAGAACGTCAGTTCAGTGGCACTGATGATGTCCCACCAGGGCTAGTACATGTATGACCTTGGCACTGAAAGAGTTAAAAGTTACTACGCCTTACAAAATGAAAGCAGAAAATCAAATTTTAACTTAATTAATGGTAACTTTATTTCAAGATGGTCCAGCGGCGCTATGATGGATCAGTCAATTTCAACCGCAGTTGGGCAGATTACAAGGATGGCTTTGGGTCATTGGACGGTGAGTTCTGGCTTAGCAATGAGATTCTACATAAGCTGACTGATGCTGAAGGAAACTGGACAATCCGTTTGGACCTCACCAATGAACATAACAGCACTGGTCATTTAATGGAGACACCCTTTCACATCGGACCTGATTACACCCTGTCCATGGAGCGCTTGAGTGTACAACAAACTGGTATGTCTACAATTGCTTGTATTAATCATGACCGGGAGGACTACAATCTCCATCTAATAACTATTGCTGACTACTTTGAAATATATCTTCATGAAATACTACCGATGCTTCCATACTTATGGAATGTTTTGATTCTTTATCTGAGACATTTTTAACAGTGACTCACTTTCTTATGAAACACAGCAATTTAAGGGGAGCGTCTCAAAAGTCGGGCATGTTCTAGGCGCGAAGGAACAATCCTTTGGGCACGATCCATTGGACCGCCGGAATGTCTGCTGGACCGCGGCATTGTGCTGTTTGAGCCGAGCATTCCATTAGAACGGTCCAGTAGAACGGACGAACGTACTGTCGTTCGGAGATGGTCCAAGCTGTTTACTAGTTTTTTATTATATACGTACGCCTGTATGCAAGTCTGTTTGGATTTGTGCATTGCTGCAGAAATCTTACCTCCTTTGAAGTCTTTATCAAGACACTTAAAAATGTACCGTACGTCTTCTGTCATGTTAATTGAGATAAATTGAAGAGGAAATTTGGTTTTAGCACATTTTTAGCAGTGCCATTAAATACCAGGCCGCTCGTCTTCATAACACACCAACACTAACAATGATATTGTTTTCCTTTCATTTTTATTATTTGGTTCGTTTGTTTGTAAGTGTTGGGAAAATTGAAGGTCAAATTAATCAGTCAAAATCAAAAGTGAGTACAATCCACTATGAAATGCCCAACTCCGGAATCTGTTGAAAGTTAAGAGATGATATTAGTATTTAAATATCATGCTCGTTACATTTTAATGTTGAAGTGTCATTCATGCTTACTTAATTAAGAGCTGACTCCGCAGCAGTGAAGCTAACAACAAGAAGTCCCCCTGATCCAGTAAGCGAAAGTAGTAGTCCCGACCGATTTCCTACCTTCATCCCAAGAAGTAGTTAAGAAGCAGGACAGTTCTTTTCAGAACTTGGGAGTCTCCCAAATTCCGAAATCTACTCCGCGGCAGTTGAATACATAGCTAGAAAAGTTCTCCAAGAACAAAAATCTACACAGCAAAGTAGATATACACATGGTGTTACCGCAAGCCAAATATACATTGATACCCACCATGTAAAGCCTCAAATCTTATAAACTCAAAATATGCTGTGTGTACTTTAAAACATAGGCCTACACCACTGGAAGCATAGATTCACACACCAAATAAAACGGACGCTTGTTTCATTATTTATTTATCAACTAACAGAAAGCGGGTAAGCTGGGTCTTTTGAAATGAAATAAAATTCCAACCGCATATTAAACAAGCTAATAACAATAATAACATTCTTAATTAGGTTTGCATAACATCATCAAGTCCTCGAAAATGGCCTGCCATTTTTAGCTCCAAATACATGTACATAAACGTGCAAGTTATATTATCATAGCGTCGCGTGTATGTTTAACCATACACAGGCTCATTCATGCAGAACGTTCCTGCACGAGAGAATATTACGCATTGGCATTTTTAACGATCCAACAGTACGCTCCGGCATTCCAATGGACCGGTCCATGTATGTCCGCTGGATTACTCTACCTTTCCAAAAAGAACGTTCCTACTGTTCCGACTGTTGAGACGCTCCTTAAACCTCATCAGTAAACTTTTGGCTAAAATATTATATAGAAAAAAAAAAAAAAACATTGCAAAGTTCCTCATATACTTAAAGGCTATTGCATTGCGTTTGGTTTCAGTTGATAGATATTGTGGACATGCACTTGGAATGGAAGACAGGAGTATTGCTGATGATAGAATCAAAGGATCTAGTCAGTGGGGTCCATTGTATCAGCCAAGTGGTGCACGACTGAACCTGAACCGTAATTGGTGTCCAGCTTCAGGGCAATTCAAGGATTCATGGCTTCAAGTAGATATGGGTACAGAGCCTGTGCAGATTGAGGGCGTCATCACACAGGGCAATCCAAACCATGATTGGTATGTGACACATTACCAGGTACAATACAACATTGATGGTAATGCATGGCTGTATGTGAATGGTACCTCTACTCCACAGGTAAGAGTATTCAGCAAAGACACCCTCCATCCCAACATGTATTCCATATAAACAGAGACACTTCAATGAAGCTGTACAGTCATTATTCATGATCTAAGTATTAATTTGTATTAATTCATTTATTTCTTATCATGTTCACCTCTGATTTCATTGACAGACATTTTATGGCAACACTGATAGAAACACCCCAGTTACCAATATATTCAAGCAGCCTATTCAAGCACGGTACATCCGCATCAGACCAACAGCCTGGAATAACTACCCATCCCTACGTATTGAACTCCTTGGCTGCAGAGGTAAGTGATATGACTTAGTAATGTCTGGTGCTAAGCACTCTGTATGTTCTCAAATAACAGGTTTATGATACAGAATTTCTTTCATTTACTTGAGACATGACAAACTAAACATAAATAACACTCTGTTCTTCATGACACTTTTCCCATGAATGATCGCTAGACCAAATAGTTGATGTTCTTCTGTGGTGGCACTGCAAGCTGACTTGGTGGATAAACATGACCTTAGCCTGCTTTATATGCCTGATTTGTATGGAACTCATTACCCTCCGTACACATCACTAACACATTCAACATTGGTCAGGTTTTATTTGCTCAGACAAACTCCACTGTGGTCTTTGTGTTGAAATCTAGACCTTCTGAGATTAACACTTGAGACTAATTCCCCTCATAAACCACCTCATCAAAGTAACAACAATACAGCTATAGTAAGACTGATTATACTTTCTTACCATGATCAACTGTGTTTATGTTTTCATGTTATTTACAAAGAACATGCTATATTGATAGAAACATTTCAATGGTAGAGTGTATGAATTCTACAAAGCAATGGGAAAAAGTTTCTGACCTCCATTAAAGCGGTGTAAATTGCCATGGAAAAACTGCCTTTAAAGGGTATTGAACACAGTCCAATTTAATATCATTTCAATGTGAGGTTAGAGACTTAATAGGACTCTAACCTTTGGAAAATGATCACAAAACTGAATTTGACCTTGGAGCCCCTCATATTGATTGTATTTGATACCCTTCCAGTGCAAAACTTGTCAACAAAAAAACCAACCAATGATGTCACTTTGGTTTACCTGGGTCTGTACATTTTTGTGCAGGGAATTGTTGGTTCATTCGTTACTTTTTCAGAGCAAAATTTGAAACATGTCATCAATGGATTTTAACAACAAATTGGTCTTTACATTCCAAGGAGGAATATTTTTTCAGTCAAAAGGTCAAATTCAAGGCCATTGCGATTGAATATCATCAAAAGTCAGGAATGATCAACAAATTTCCGTACACAAATGTTACGTGTTGCAAAAAATGTTACACTGGTTACATGTCACATGACTAAAATAAATGAAATAAAATAATAGTTGCCTTAAAAGTGCACTATGAAAGTTCTCTTCACATACATTATAAACCAGGCTTTAATGAAAAGATAATTCCGAAAAACGTTACTATGAAAATAATCATACTATGAATTTCCTCCAGACACTGGGGGAAATATCATAACATGATTCTTTGTGTCATGACACTTCTCTTCATATACAGTACAAACCATACACTAATGAAAAGATCATTAGGAAAATCTTAACTATGAAATAATCATACTGTTATGGATTATTAATGGGCAGCATGAAAAAGAGTTTTTCAATTATATCTCTTCAGTTGATGGAGTCTGTGGCCATAGTCTTGGAATGGAAGATGGTAGCATCCATGATGACAGTATAACATCATCCTCTACTGATGAAGGTCACTGCCCATATAACCCTAAAGGACGGCTAGATGTGTATGGTGGCTGGTGTCCCTCAGAGAGTGACAACGACACTGCATGGTACCAGGTGGAATTAAAACAGCCAGCACTGGTTGAAGGTGTTATAACAAAGGGCAACAACTACAAAGGTTACTGGGTGACAGAGTTCCTGATTGCATACAGTGGCAATGACCAAGACTGGGGATACATAGGTGGAACATCCAAAGAAAATGCACAGGTATGACATTATCCATAAATGGCAGAAAATCATCAAGCAGATAACGGAATTGAAATCACCAACATAAGAAGCAATGCCTCAGCAGTTAATGATTCACTGAAATGGCATGGGTACCATTCCTTCCAAATCAACAAGAATGATATTATTATTGTGTTTGGTTTATTTGTCCATATTGCTTTTATTACACATGGGAAGTCAAAATTATACAATTAAAACAAAAGAAACTGGAAAGTAATAGCTATTACACCTTTGTATACTAATCTGACATAGCTTGATTTCTCCACAAGAAAATAGCAGCTTATAATTCTTACAACCCTTGTGTTTTTCTACCATTTAAGCTTTGAGATGGTTAGTTCTAGTTGTCATCGAGAGTCAAAAGATTTGTTCACATGACATTATTCCTTCAAAATACGTATAGCAGCCTATGACAGCAGAACTTCATACGACCAATGTGTATTCCAACCATTCTAACTCTGAGATGATTTGTTGTGAATGAGCATCAAATTTATTTTCCTTCACAGAGATTCCCTGGAAATAGAGACTGGTACACCAGAGTAACCAACATGTTCAATGAGGGAATCAGAGCTCGCTACATTCGCATCATACCAACTGGGTATGAAGGCAATTGTCCATCAATGCGTGTTGAACTCCTTGGATGTAATGGTAAGGTCATCTTATAAACAACCCTTGTGTTTACTTCACAACTAAAACGTAAAATACAAACACACATGTTGATGTGTATTTTATATAATTGACAATGCATATTGAAAACAATACATACCAATAAACATACTTTACAAGTAAAAAGAAACTTACATTGTTTTAGGGTTTTAAAAAATTTATATAATTTGAAAGACCAGGAGAGCCTTCATTTCCTCTTTGCCTGAATGTTAAACCAAAGAGATCTTTTACCTTATCTAGCGGAAACATTTTACCAGACGACTTTAACATCTGATTTAGATGATTTCAGACTATGTGATGTTAAGGATTACATAATCCAATGTCCATACTGTGTACCAAAACAAAACAAGTTATGTTCCAAAAGCCACGCAGTGAAGATCATTATGATCATCATTATAACGCTGCATTAATAATACACACTTCAGTAAAGCTAATATTGAGTTTCCATTAATCTTCAATAGAACGCTGGTTTTGTTTGCAACGTCTTGGAATGGGAGATGGTACCATTCCTGACTACCGCATCACAGCATCAAGTACAAATGGGAAGGTAGATGGTAACTGTCAACCAAGCAATGCACGACTCACTCAATCAGCAAACAGTAATACTATTGGCTGGTGCCCTGAACCTAATGACAACAAACCATGGTTACAGATTGATCTAGAAATTAGAGTCACAGTAGAGGGAATTATGATGCTGCAGGGATCTGATCAGGGAACCAGTGTAGATATGAGTCATGAGTACCAACTGGAGTACAGTGATGACCAGAGCACTTGGCATAATATGAATTCAGCACAGGTAAGAACTTTGATGTCTAACCTACACTGATATGTGTTAATTACTGCACATAAATTGTCCATCTTAAAATCAAACTTTTTTATGAGTTTGTACTAAAACTATTCAAATACTGGTTTGATCAATAAAGAACTAGTTTCAAAAATACGTTTAGTCCCACAATGAAAACTGACAAGCAAAAACATTCAAATGGAATTGCATAATCATCTGCACCCTTTGATTATCCTACCAGATCACTGCACCAAACACAAGTTTGCAATGGGATTTTATAATCTCACACCTGTGTTCTTTGAATACATTCACCTGTTGTGATTTGTCAATAAATTAGAGGTGGAGCTTGATTGATGAGTTTACTGTGTCTAAAGTTAAATGTTGTATACAAGTGCAATGCTAGTCTTCAGTGCTGATGGGATCACACTGTTACAATAAATAAGGTGTACATATGTTTAAACATATTAAATTATTTTTGCATTTGTATCACAACAGATAATCAGAAAGAACACCACATCAAGCTCTGAAGTTACCAGCATGTTCCATCCACCAATCACAGCTCGTTATATCCGCATCATACTAAACCAGACTGAGGGCTCTCTATGGATACGTGTTGAACTCCTGGGATGTAAAGGTGAGTTTCAACTAGAAACGATTAACTCGCATTATCATTCAGAATAGAAGCAATGGACTGATCAAGAAATGCTTTCAAAGAACCCCAATTACACACAAGAAAATCAGAATTCAGGACAGGGGTACATTTTCCATTTTGTGTAGTCTTAAAATTGTGTAACTCTATGCAGTTTAAGAGGATTAAAGATTTTAAGACAGTACACATTTAATTTTTATTGGAAACCCAAATGCATCAAGAGATTGCTATCCATTATTAAGATTGTAAAAGCCATTAAATAAAATTGTACAGAATTAACAAATTTTGCAGTTGATCCAATCAAAAAACAAGGTTTCTATTACTCAGAAAACCGGAACCAAATTAAGGAGCCGTCTGATGACGGCGAGGTGTGTTGTTTTGAAGAAAAGCCAAATGTACTGCCATTTTCACACAACTTAACAAATTGTTATCAAAATCATGACTGAACATATGTTTGTTTACAGTGATCCAGTGGGTCTGTGGGCAACATCTTGGAATGGAAGATCATTCCATTCCGGACTGCAGAATACAGGCCTCAAGTAGTAACCAGGACCAACCATGTCAGCCTAGTAATGGACGTTTGAATCATGTCATTGGTGGATGGTGTCCATCGGAGAATGACAAACAATCTTCACGGCTCCAGATTGACCTACTTATGGTGACTCCTATTGAAGGGGTCATAATTCAAGGGATAGCTGACAGTACTTTGAACTGGCGTGTCACAGCATTCCAAGTAGAATACAGCCTCAACAACAACACCTGGTACAATGTAAGTGGCCATGGAGCACCTACAGGACAACCTCAGGTAAATGGTTTCTTTATTACAATATTAGAGAGGTTTTGCAAGGCTACGGATACGTATACGGATAAGGATACGTCAACACTTTGTGTGTACAAACTTTTCTTTTGACACGCATTTAACATGTTGGTCTGAAAACGAACAGTTGAACAAAAATACTGTTCAATCAAATTTGCCAACTTAACAAGAAAAATACAAAATGTTTTTGGATTTGTTTTGCTTGCAAAACTTAAATTGTATATAGGGGGGCCTTTTTATACACTTTGTCCTAGGCCTGACGCATGTATCTATGAATGCAAAACAAATTCTGTTGCGCATCCAACGTAAACGGATACGATTATCATATCTGTATCTGTATTCGTATCCTTACGCTTGCGAAACCTCTCTAATACAAGCAAGCTGTTTCCCATTAACAATTTTGACTCTTGAACAAGAATTATTCCCAGACTAATTGCAAATAGAGAACACTGATTAATCTTTGAACCCCATTGCAGAAATTGCTTAATAAAATGACTTCATTTGAAGTAGAAGACATTGAACCAAACAGAGATAAATGACATCAATGTTTCGATTTGAAAAAACTGCATTAGAAAATTTTGTTTGAGTTAAAAGATCTCTTGAACAAAACATCTCTGCTTAGATTTTAAAACTTTACATGTAAGTGTAAAAAACAAAGTTACTCTATGAACCAGTCTTTGACAACATGTTTTAATGTTTGATAAGTTTTACTAAACATGCATGCCTTTTATTTTCTTGTTTTGTTTAACAGACATTCCAGGGTAACACTGACCAATCAACACCCGTTACTAACAAATTTGAGCAGCCAATCAGAGCACGCTTCATCCGTATCAGACCAATCACTTACGAGGGATATCCAGCTATGCGCATTGAACTGATTGGATGCAGAAGTAGGTTAATCAATTTGGTTAAAAATGAAGGATTACAATTCTAACTGATGTTTTTGCTCATTGTTGGTGTTTTGATCTCACTATTCAGGCACTGTTTAAAGGGGGACTGTCGTCATGATCATAGCAGGCCTGTGACTGTACATGGAATTATGAACTCTAACCCAGTAACTGCATGTGCGCGTGCTGGCCAGTACACCACAATAATAGTAATAACGGCAGCCTTTGTGATGTGAGGCGTGCATGCTGTAACTGGATTAGAGTTCATAATTCCATGTAAAGCCACAGGGGGACAGTCATTATGATCATCATGACTACAGTCCCATTTAAATATTCATGTCATCACTCAAACAGTGGCTATAACAAATCCTTTGAGAATGAGAAATGTGCACAGAAGTTTCTATGCAGTGTTTGATTGTGCCATACCTTGATGCTATAAAAGCAACACTTGCATCACTAATACTAGCACCTCCAGTGACATAATTTGTATGTTATTTAAAACCAACTAATTTTTGCACTAACTTTTGAATACTTCGAATACTCAAAATAATTTCCAATTTGGAAATGCAGTTCTTATTTGAGTTCTGAAAGTGGCTTGAAATGCTGAGAGAACAAAGAAATCCCCTAACTATACAGCCTGACTCCACTCAGGAAGAATACAGGATCTGAGCGCAGTGTTTTAGTCTGCAATTTGTTTCCAATAATTTTGAAGATATAAAGTTTTGTTGTCAAAATGAATTCATGGTTTGTATTTTGTACCTTTTTCAGGTAGTATTCTTGAGACTGCCAACAATCAAGCCTTCAGCATTCACCATCACACAGATTTTAACCAAGACGAAACAAACTGTCCAAGCATGAATAGTGAAGGAGGTTGGTGGTTTAATAGATACTCTGGTATACCTGGTGTAGATAATAACCTTAATGCTGAATATATCCAACCTGGTGATATTATGGGTCCATACAAACGAGTCATTAGAGCTAGTGAATGGAATGGTTCTCGTATTGCAAGGACTGAAATCAAAATACGCCGCCAAACTCCACCTCGTGGCTAAACAAAGTTTCTGGATGAAATATGCGTTGACACCTTGTCCTGGCACTGAGATTACATTCATAAGAACACTTGGTTGTTTGTTTGTAAAACTTGTTCCTCCAATTGAGTATCCTTATATTCAGTTAACTCATGGGCTGGATCTGTTCACAAATTTAACTCCAATAAATCACCTGTCACTCGTGACTAACTATTATTTCAGTGATGGACAAAAAAAGAAATCTGGGCTTTCATTCTATTGAACAGACCTTACACACTTCTACTGGATGCCCACGGTCTGCCATTTTGGGATTCAAATAGCACGTAGAGATATGGTGAGTGTGTACACGCCTAAAATGAGCATTGCACAGTGACTCCGAAAATCGCCCAACCAAAATAATCTTGTGGTGATGACGTCAGGTGAACAATCTGGCAATATATCAATCACAGTGTGATTTCTTGGGGTTTTTTACCCAATGGTAAAATTAAAGCACTCTTTGCACTATAGTTCTAAGCAAAGGAATCACTAAACCAAGACTCAACCAAACAGTGAACCAAGTAACAATGTTTATCCAAGTCAATGATGGTCAATTTGTACTTGGTTTGACAAGCCTTAGAAGCTCACTTTACGTGCAAGATAAATGGTTCAATACTGTCATGATATGTGATGTAACTTTTGCTGATAATTATAGTAAAGTAATACTAGGAGCTGGGCCCAATTTCACGGAGCTGTTAAAAAAAGAAGCGAAGCATAGCAGAACATGCTTATTACAATGAGGTTACCAGCCAAAATACCATTTGACAGTGTACATTCTGTGACTGGTAGCCTGCCAAGCAATATTTCGTGCTTAAGGAGCTCTATGAAATTGGTCCCAGGACCCATTTGTATAGAGCTGCTTAACATTTTTAACAATTGCTTAACAATTTTCTGCTTAGCAGAAATGAGCAGGATACCAGTCACAAATTGTACATGTGACATGGTATTTTGGCAGGCAACCCTGTTCTGGTAAGCATAATGTTGTTGTGCTTAGCTACTTTTTGTGCTTAAGAAGTTCTATGAAATTGGGTCCTTGTTATAATTATTTTTTATCAATTCATATGTTTACTTATTTTCCTTAACTTCAAAATAATTCATTTTTTGGCATTTTTCTCATTTCTAAAGATAAGATATTTTAAAACTTTGTGTATATTGTCTTGATATTTCATTGGTAAATGTTGTCATAGCTGAGACTGTTTTTAAAATTCAAAAAGGGATCTTTGTTATTTAAATATGTGGTGTCTGAAGATATTATACATAAATATAGATAAACTTTAGCGGAATGATATTTTTAGAAGTAGATCGGGCATTAAGAAAAATCCACAATACAATGCGCCCTCTAAAGTTTACCTATAAAGAGAGGACTTTTTTCAAAAAGGGTTCCACTAAAATAATCAAACTCAACCCACCGCCGTGCGCAGGTAGTTGGAACCTGATTTAAAGTGGCTGAGATTACTGGGAAAAAATTCACCAGCCTCACAAAAACATCATCAATGCCATAAATACAGCAGAGAAATACAACCTTACTGATTTATGAAGGAAACATCACTCCTATATTACTTGAATTGTCTTATTGCCGCTGACTGCATGCAAAGCAAGGTTGAACATAAACAACCATGTTGCAAACGGGTTAATCTTGACTGAAAACTTAGTGTTAGAGAAATTATGTTTTAAGAATGGTTTCTTATTTAAGATGATTTTGTAGTTAAAGGAATTATGTTTTAAGAATGGTTTCTTATTTAAGATGATTTTGTAGTTAAAGGAATCGTACACGTTTGGTAATTGTCAAAGACCAGTGTTCTCATTTGGTGTATCCCAACATATGCATAAAACAACAAGCCTGTGAAAATTTGGGCTCAGTTGGTCATCGAAGTTGCAAGAAAATGAGGAAAGAAAAAACACCCTTGTTGTACAAATTTGTGTGCTTTCAGATAGGAATAAAAGGCTTCTTCTAGCTAGAGGTCTTTTATTATTTTAGTGAGAAATTACC
Organism: Plazaster borealis; assembly: GCA_021014325.1. NCBI lineage: Eukaryota > Metazoa > Echinodermata > Asteroidea > Forcipulatida > Labidiasteridae > Plazaster > Plazaster borealis. The sequence continues at coordinate 1,969,216 of CM037455.1, forward strand.
TCTTTCTCAAAAACTATGTTACTTCAGAGGGAGTCGTTTCTCACAATGTTTTATACTATCAACAGCTCTCTGTTGCTCTTTACCAAGTCAGTTTTTATGCTAAAATATATTTTGAGTAAATACCAAACGTGTACGATACCTTTAAAGTAAAGTTGATGCGTAAATTGGGCGTCATGTGCATTATGCAAATTTAATTACCGTTACTGAAAATTGGCAGTTGTCAAGTAAAGACAAAAAATGATACATTTTTGGAACAAAGTAGTATCATATGGGAATGAGATTAAATGGGTTTTCTTTGCATCAATTTAGAAGGTTTTCAAGATAAATTCACTTCTTTCATTTAGTATTCAGAAACCAGTAGAAAGAAATACAAAGGTAAAATATACACAGTTTCCCTGGTACAGTAGACCGCTTTCAGGTTTTGTTTATTCTGATTAAGAACCAAGATAATATTTAAGAAAAGTCACAACAAACAACAATTTTATGTGAGAAAGTATTGGGGGAACCTCCTGGCCCTGATAGTCTTAAGAGCATCGTACACGTTTGGTAATTGTCAAAGACCAGTGTTCTCATTTGGTGTATCCCAACATGTGCATAAAATAACAAGCCTGTGAAAAATTTGGGCTCAATTGAAAATGATGAAAGAAAAAACACCCTTGTTGTACAAATTTGTGTGCTTTCAGATAGGAATAAAAACTTCTTGCAATAATTTTTTATTTTTTTGTGAGAAATTACCTCTTTCTCAAAAACTACGTTACTTCAGAGGGAGTCATTTCTCACAATGTTTTATACTATCAACAGCTCTCTGTTGCTTGTTACCAAGTCAGTTTTTATGCTAATATCTATTTTGAGTAACTACCAAATGTGTACAGTGCCTTTAAGAAGCATTGTGGGTAGAATGCAAATGACATGCTATGTAATTGCTATAACAACACTGTGGCATACATGACTTCATCCTGTGTGTAGAATCCAAAAGAGATATAGGGCATCCAATTGAACTCAAGACTTGCTAGAATCTTAACCCTTTAGAGACCATTCCTTTCTGTTTAGTCACCATAAACCTGGACATTGCTAATCTTGTATATTTGTTGACTCCGTTATTTTCATGAAAAATGTCAGGAAAATAATTAAGAAACAGAAGTACATGGTGTTGTTTTAGAAATGTGCATTTTACAGAGATGCCAACATACACGATTTGGGCGTAGAAAATTTTGAGCAGTGAATACGCCGCTACGATAATCTTCAATTAAATACGATAAACAAGCCGCCCAGTGTAAATGTATCATGATAAAAACTAAAACTAAAAGTATAAAATGAAAAAACTATAAAAAATGTTGACTGCTACCGCGTGGTTAAAAGTGATGAGCGGCGCCGAATTCACACGCGGTTTGGTGCTTATTTAGGAGGTACCAATCCCATAAACTATCGTATTCAGGATTTGCCTCCCCGACACACGCGTAGCACAGAGCACACACTGAGCCTCAAGTCTCCTTGTACAGCATACATTCTACAGTCGCTTTTGTAGAGACTGGTTCCGCAGTTTTTCTAACGCTTTACGGCTGTGGGATGCGGCGGCAAACAGACACTGTGATAACTTTTATCTAAAGTGCAATTCGCAAGTTCAGCGCTCGCCGTCTAGTCGTGGATTTCATTTGAAACATCGCGATCGCTGCAGCGATCAACTAAAATACCGGTGACAACAAGAAAATATTTCATCGATCGCAATCGAGGCCAAGATCTGATGAAAACTGTCGATAAAAAAGTTGTTAAGAATGCAGTGGGTGGAAATGGAATTGGTTGCAAAGGCCAATTGACGAAATTGCTCTTGCTGAAGTCGTTTGAAGACTTGACTGGCCTGCTGTGGTCAGGTGGTGTGTATTTTTTTACTATTTTGCTGTACAAACGTGAGCATTATTCATTTTAATAAACAATGGGACAGAAAAACAAAGCATTTTGTTGAGTTTAATTGGAAAGGGTTTTCTTCATGCACAAGCTAGTGCAAATTGCGGTCCGATACAAAAACCCTTTTTTTTTAGAATTTTTTTTTAAAAAATCAAGCCTGAGAATACAATTCATAATTGTTTGACCTCTAGAGCAGGCCGCTTTGCAATAAGTGATTTAAGCTGAAAGTGTTAGTTTATATCATAAGTGTCATAATTTTCCTCTTTTTACGGCTCGGTGAGTTTTATGCTTGACTTGAAACCGAAGTGCACGGCGGTGCTACTCTTTTTGGGAATTCAATGTTGGCATCTCTGATTTTATGTTAACATGGGAAACATTGGGAAACTTCAATGGGGTCCAGTACCTTTTCTTAGACCCTCTTGTTTGAGCTGGAATTAAGTCAAATCTTGCGGCCGTTTGTGGCTGCTATGGGCATTTCGGTACAAGCCACTTCCAGCCGCTATGGTCTCTAAAAGGTTAACCACCTGACAATAAAGCTAGCCTGGTCAAAGACTCTTGTCAAGCAATTTGCATACAGAGGTAATAAAGCAAACATGTTTTTGTGCACACCGACCGCTGTTTTTATTAATTAGCAAATGAGGAACTTTGAGAAGCAAGTTTTACAATTTGTGTAGCATTTAGCAATGCTCTAATGGTAATGCAGTTACTGCTGTTGACCAGGTTAGCTTGACCCCTATCAAACGCAGTTTGATAAATTTGTACAATCACAAATATCTTCAATCTTATTCTTCAATCTAGAATGGACATATGTGTTAAGGCTAACTTGATGTGCAATTAATACAAATTCAGAGTTTTACATTTTTACACTGAGTGCCTTAATTTTTTAATGAGTATTTTGCATTTTCTTTGTTTCTTGTCATTGGTAAATGTTGTAATAGCTTAAATCATTTTTAGTATTAATAAAGAATTAGCATCAGTTTACTCTAAAATGTATTCATTCAAGTAAAAGATGGTATTCAAAATATAAAACTTTAGGACTGTAAATTGATATAGTTATGAGAATCTGTTTAACAGAGAAAATATTTTATAACAACCCCATATTTTCCAGAAAGCACACATTTCAGTGAAAAGTGGTTTAAGTTTTAAGAATGATTTCTTAGGTAATTAATGTCAAGCAAAATTTCAAGAATGTTAAATTAGAGTAAAGTCGATACCGTATGTATAGTTTTAAAATCTCAAACAAATAAAATAATAAGTGGTGTCAAGTTTAATTATGCTTCTACAAAGTTCATTGCGGCTTTTAAAAACCTGAATTAATGTCATTGAAACTAGAGAGGCATTTTAAAATGTGTTAAGCAACAATTTCAGATACTCGGAGGGTTTGCTTAAAATTTTATTTGAAACTGATCACTCTGCAGTAGTGAAACTTTGTTGTGCTGGTAAAGTGCCACTTGACCCCCACTTAACTCTCAAATGACCATTGTAAAAGTTCAAGTTGTGACCAAAATAAATTTAAGGAAGTCAGCTTTGAATGTGTGTGCATTGACTGCAGTTATTGTTTCTATAATTTTCTTTAAAGTATGTATCAAGCAATTGTCTGTACACGGCTGATGGACGTGAGATAATGTCGAGATCCCGATAAAAGTTCCTTTTTAGTTTGTAATTGAACTACCTTTTATCCTTGGCATATTTTTCTCGTGCAATACCTGAAATGGAAGCTAACTTTCTTTAATCTATGAAAATAGCTATTCAAAGTTTAAAATCAAAATTTTGTGTCCGTGCAAAAACGTTGTGTCTCCTAAAATAGCACTTACGTTACAAATGAGTTAGAGAGTGTCAAACTACAGGGTTTGTTGTATGACCGGTGCTTGTCCTTATCTGTATGGATAACAAAAGACAGCAGACCAGGAGTAACTGCTTAAAGCTGTTAAGCAGAAAATACTGCTTACCAAATTGTTTGCTAAGCAAGAAATGAGTGGAGTACCACTTGTAACCATGTAAACTTTATAGCATTTTGACGGGTAAAAACCAGCTGTTTCTGCTTAGTATTTTGTTCTGTGCTTAGCAAGTTTTGCAGCTTACAGGCTTAATTTCACAAAGCTTTTCAGCATGAAAAAAAGAACTTCTTTGCTAAGCAAGGAATGAGTGGGGTACCAGTCGCAGAAATGGTAACTTCATGATATTTTGGATGCTAATCTATTATTGCTAAGCGAGCATTTTCTGTGCTTAGCAATTTTTTGTGCTTAGAGGCTTTGGTCAAAGGCCCATTTTCAATGAGCTTGTCGAACAAAATTATGCGAACGAGAATTGAATACAATATTACACGTTTCATCTGATACTGGTATCCCGCATATTTGCTCAGCAGAAAATGTTTAATATAAGCAATATTTTTTGCTTAACTATATATAAGTGAACCCTGTGCCGAAAATTCATCAAGCTGCTTAAGCAGGGGCGGCACCAAGGTATTTAAACAAGGGGGGTGATAAAGCTTTAGAATCTTAGCACATACAGCGTGGGGTCCAGGGGCCCACTTTAAGAGCCCCTGGGGGTTGAGGGGGCGGAGCTGGAAATAGTTTTAAATTTCCCCCAGTCCCATAAGCACATAATTTGCTATAAAAGACTAATTTGGCAGAACAGTGCCGAGGCACACAGTCTCCTTTTTCTCGCACCCCTCCTCCTTGTTGTTAACAGTTAGGCTGTATCCGAATTGGCAATTACAGCTACGGCTACGGCTGTTGCTAAGCATGTTGCTAAGCATATTGCTAAGCATGTTGCCAAGGATGTCCTATACTTTGCACGACGCTTTGATTGCTGCTAATTGACAGCATGGCCGCCATCGACAGAGCAATCGCTGATGACGTTTGCCGTTTTGGTTTGGAATTACCCGACTTCAGCAGGCGAAGTGACGTCCAGTTTTCTGCTTCAGGGAAAAAAGGTTAGTTGAGGATTCGTTTTGAGTTGTATTTTGTTTTTATTTTTAGTTTTTGTGCTTAGAGGCTTTGGTCAAAGGCCCATTTTCAATGAGCTTGTCGAACAAAATTATGCCTACGAGAATTAAATACAATGTTACACGTTTCATCTGATACTGGTATCCCGCATATTTGCTCAGCAGAAAATGTTTAAGCAATATTTTTTGCTTAACTATATATAAATGAACCCTGTGCCAAAATTCATCAAGCTGCTTAAGCAGGGGTGGCACCAAGGTATTTAAAGAAGGGGGGTGATAAAGCTTTAGAATCTTAGCACATACAGCGTGGGGTCCAGGGGCCCACTTTAAGAGCCCCTGGGGGTTGAGGGGGCGGAGCTGGAAATAGTTTTAAATTTCCCCCAGTCCCATAAGCACATAATTTGCTATAAAAGACTAATTTGGCAGAACAGTGCCGAGGCACACAGTCTCCTTTTTCTCGCACCCCTCCTCCTTGTTGTTAACAGTTAGGCTGTATCCGAATTGGCAATTACAGCTACGGCTACGGCTGTTGCTAAGCATGTTGCTAAGCATATTGCTAAGCATGTTGCCAAGGATGTCCTATACTTTGCACGCTTTGATTGCTGCTAATTGACAGCATGGCCGCCATCGACAGAGCAATCGCTGATGACGTTTGCCGTTTTGGTTTGGAATTACCCGACTTCAGCAGGCGAAGTGACGTCCAGTTTTCTGCTTCAGGGAAAAAAGGTTAGTTGAGGATTCGTTTTGAGTTGTATTTTGTTTTTATTTTTAGTTTTTGTGCTTAGAGGCTTTGGTCAAAGGCCCATTTTCAATGAGCTTGTCGAACAAAATTATGCCTACGAGAATTAAATACAATGTTACACGTTTCATCTGATACTGGTATCCCGCATATTTGCTCAGCAGAAAATGTTTAAGCAATATTTTTTGCTTAACTATATATAAATGAACCCTGTGCCAAAATTCATCAAGCTGCTTAAGCAGGGGTGGCACCAAGGTATTTAAAGAAGGGGGGTGATAAAGCTTTAGAATCTTAGCACATACAGCGTGGGGTCCAGGGGCCCACTTTAAGAGCCCCTGGGGGTTGAGGGGGCGAAATAGTTTTAAATTTCCCCCAGTCCCATAAGCACATAATTTGCTATAAAAGACTAATTTGGCAGAACAGTGCCGAGGCACACAGTCTCCTTTTTCTCGCACCCCTCCTCCTTGTTGTTAACAGTTAGGCTGTATCCGAATTGGCAATTACAGCTACGGCTACGGCTGTTGCTAAGCATGTTGCTAAGCATATTGCTAAGCATGTTGCCAAGGATGTCCTATACTTTGCACGACGCTTTGATTGCTGCTAATTGACAGCATGGCCGCCATCGACAGAGCAATCGCTGATGACGTTTGCCGTTTTGGTTTGGAATTACCCGACTTCAGCAGGCGAAGTGACGTCCAGTTTTCTGCTTCAGGGAAAAAAGGTTAGTTGAGGATTCGTTTTGAGTTGTATTTTGTCAAATTACAACTGTACTCAACTTGAAATATAACTGTCCCCCGTAGCTATTCAGATATACATGATGATTTTTGTGTGTGCATGTTTGTGGCTACGACTGTAGCCCCTATGTCATGTACGTAACGTAGTGTTGTGAGTAGTCATGTAGCCTTTAGTCAAGGCGCACCGCGGCACCCTAGCCTAGATATCACGCACGAAAAAAAACTAGCGCGAGCGGCGAAGCCGCGAAGCGCCTTTACCAACTCGTTTAGCTAATCAGTTATTCATGATCATGAAATATTTAAATATGCAATTTCTTGTAACCAATCACCATCAACCAGATATTGGACTCCTCTATTATTTAGATGGGTAGTGCTGTCTGGCAAATATTTATTTTAGTTTGACAATCGCTAACAATAATAAGGACGATTTGACAAAACGTAATTTTATTCGCATTTTAGAAATTTTACTTAACACGTCATCAACTAAAAACATGAAAATGAAAACGAGAATGCATGTATACTTCGTAGCACACCGTCACACAAAAATGAGTTGGTCTAAAAGAAAACTTCACAAAGTTTACCACTAGTGTCAATATAGTACTGTAGTCATAGTACCGGTGCTTCAATTAATGACCATGGAAAAACAAGAGAGAACCCCGGTAAAATGTACAAATGTGCAGTCAAGTATACATAAAACAAAGTTTAGGGTTTGCCTCATATGCCGCCGACAGTTGTTGGAATTCAAGAAATATTACAATGTGACCGAAATTATTGCGGAAAAAATGTCTTCGGCATCGGGATTTACTCTTCATTATGACAAGACTTTGTCGCAAATGAAAGTATGTGGGCCTTGCAAAAGCAAAGTTGAAAGTGTGAACAAATGGAAGGGCGTAAGTCTTTCCCTCAAGCAAACATTTATTGGGTGTGGAATTGGTGAGAGTACTACCCCTCCAAGCACGCCTGTAACTGCAAGAGGAAAAAGAATGAGTAAAGGCATTGACAGCCCCACAACTCTACAAGCGAGATTAGTGAAGAAAGGCAGGCCATCTTCGAGTCCAAAACAGCTGCGATTCACTAATGGAACTTCGGTAAATAATAATTAGGGGCCTACCATGTCACAAACCCACCACATGGGTCAATTATAAATTATATTTAAGCTTCCGCATATTTTGCATAAACTGGGATTTTAATTTATAGGTCACACGTTTATTTTAACCCACCGTAATTATGTGTAATTTTTAAACAATTAATACAATTTTGCCATTGGCATTGCACTGACATAGCGATAAACACTGTTCATTTAAGTAATAATTAGCAAAGTTATATGGGAATCCACATTGTCTCTCGTCATCAATTTGTAGTGCTAGTGAGTAGTGGTTAGAACATCTGATGTGCGGGAAGAAAAAACACAAAAATCGAGGTACATTCAAAGCAATTCAAACACATTGTTTATGGCCAGTTGAGAATACCATGCCCCATGGACATTCTGTTCATAAAAACAATTTGGAATTATCCCATTTCTTTTACTTTATAATCTAGGTGAAGCTTGTAGTAACTACCAGCTCTGGTATTATAGAGACATATCAGATTCCATCAAGTCTTACTGATGCTGCATATGCACTGGGCGAAGGAGATTTATCGAGGACCATAGACCACATTGTAAAAAAACCTGGCATGGATAGGCATTTCTGCGAGATTGTCTTTGAGCAAATAAGAAGTGAATGTGCCTCTCTGTGTAGCACCAAAGTTGTATCCTCTTTTCGCAACACCAGCAAAGAAGCCTTACAGGTAAAGTAAAATTAACAAAAACTGGGGGCGGTTCATAACTCCAACACCCGATTCACTTCTCAAATCATAACCGCTTCTCTGTTTTTTGTTCTTGATTCCCCACATTTAATAGAAATGGTCTTACGAAGAGCAAGAGCATGAACTACAACAAAAAGCACCAACTTTTCTAGCTTGTTTGACAGCAGCTGCTGTCAATCCCAGTATTGCACACAGGAATACAAAGAAAACTCATCTGAGTGTGAAGCCAGGAATCATGAGTGCTGCTGGTATATTGCTCTACTGTAGGAATGACCATATGAATGCTCACCAAACATTAACTGCCCTTCAAGTAAGAAGAGGTGCTGGTGGAGCTAAATCTATCAATCGCTTAAAAGCAAGATGGATGAGTGTTTCGTACAGTACACTGCTTCAGAGACAAGTAGACTTTGGTAAAAACTTTGATGAACCTGTCCTACTTTGGAAAAGTACGGTTGAACAAGAAAACAAGAAAGGTAAGGAGTTAAAGAAGGCACTGCTGGAAACCCTCATGATGTGCCTTTGTCCGTTTCTTTGAAAAAGCACATTCAGTGTCGGCATCCAGGGTTCATGCTAAATGGAGACAATGTAGACTTATGCATTAAACCTAGGCAGATGACAATGGCAACAGGTAGTAAAGATCTACATTATTTTCAACTGATGGCAGTGAAAAACAGAATCACAGACTACAGTCTACCGAATGAGAGATCCTTTTCAGATATCCAAAAAGCCCATTTGTCTACACTCCTTCCATCAGTAGAAGACAATGCATCACTTCGACAGGAGTGGATAATTTTGACAGGCAGAGTACTTGCTGCTTATCTCCCTGCTTTGAAATGGTTTGGAGCCTTTGTACCTGAGCACATTCAGCACAAATACATCAGCATGACCAGCAAAAAGAGTGAAGTTGTATGCATAACATTAGTTTGTTAAATTTTTCTTTAAGAAGCTACTTGTTTTTCCCCACAACCTTGTCATAGTGCTGATGAAACATTTGAATCAGTGTGTTTTGGGGGTATAATGTGGCTCTGTTGAACTTAACCCCCAATTCCTCCAAGAAGATCAAGTTTAGTTTTGTCTTTCTATAGTGGCAGACAATATTACAAAATGACAATTGTGTTTAACTGTCTTTAAAGCATGCTATTCTTGTATTGAAAAGTGAAGGTTCTCTAAATAACACAAAACCCACACCCACAACAAAAAATATTTGAAAGTTGCTTTCATCATTATTATTTTAATAAAACATTCCCTCAAAATTGGGCATACAAGTTTGCTTGTCATTTTATTTTTCACTTAAATTGTTATGTTTTTGTTTGGACCATATAGGTGAATCTTGGTGTCTTCACAGAAAATGAAAACACTAATGAGGGTATTGTGAAAATAATGGAACACATGAACAAGTTTGTCCCAGAGGATGATGAAGGCAATCCATTACCAGTCATCAGTGGAGGTGATCTACTTACCTGTGAGAGAGAGATGAATGTAAAGCTTGATAGACAAGACAGCAAATCACCAAAAGCTAGATGGGATGGCCTCGTTCCAGTAATAGATGATTTTCACACCATGGCAAACTACTTAGAGGTAATGACCCTCTCAGCTCACTTCAATTCAATTTAATTAAATCTCACCAGAGAAAACTTCAAATCATGTCTTTGGACTTGGTTCACAATAAAATACATTATTTGCATTAACAGTTAACGTTACAATACCTTCAGTACAAAGTAACATTGGGTCAAACTATGTACATTCAATGCATTCAGACCTGTCCCCCCGAAAAAACAAAATTTAAATTAAAAATAAAAATAGGAAAACATTAAGGTCATGGAAACTATCTGGATTTTCTAACTCTAAAAATGTGTTAAAAAATTGGTCATTAACAAAGAAAACAGTAGGCTATGTTTAACCTAAAAAGTTACTTCATCTATACCAAATCATCCGCTACAAGCCTCGCTTTTAGGATGCTGCCCCCACTGTTTATAATATTCTCCTTTTGTTGTTTATCAATATGTTTTTGTGAGTGGAAATAAATGTTGAATTGAATTGAATCCTGAGAAGTATTCCCATCCAAAAGGCTGTCATCAATGTTCATGAACATATTGGAGTGGCCTAAAAAGGTCACTGCATAAGCATTATAACTCCATTCCACAATTCCATGTTTTTCAAGTTTGATTTTTTTAGAGGGGATTGACTACTTTTTATGGGACATTTTCTTAGCAGTAGGTGTTTGTGTAATTATCCCATATTGCTAGCCCAAAAAGAAATACCTAGGAAATTATTAGGACATTTGGTATTTAACAAATATGTCAACTAAGTTTTATATTTTATCATGGTATTAAACATCCTTCGAAATTGTCAAGTTTTGAGGTTCATTTTTAATAACTGTACAAGATTTGTTTTTTGAAATAAATATTTTTTACAGAACATTTGACGGTAGAGTGACAAAAGCACTGTAACATCTTAATGCAAGTTCTTTATTTTCTTACAGCACACTGAATTTAGCTGACAATCCACCAAAAGTGTGTACGCATTTAAGAAGGTTTACAACAACCAAAAATATGATAATTTTGAACATTGGTATTCTAAATATTTCTTATCAACTTCTTTGCATACAGGTACTGTGGAAGTTGTTATATTCCACCAGCTCAGCAAGAGACACTGGAACAATGTTCAATGCAAGGAACTATCTGAGAGCACATAATGTGTCACAACAACCAATGAGAGATGTCAATGCGTCAGTGGAATTCATTGATAAGTACACAGATTCTCTCATTGTTTGTGCAGCACTTGAATATTTTGGGATGCAAACCATTGATTCTGAACCATTGAAGAACAAATTCGACATGATGACAATGCAGCCAACAAAATATGTTCAAGATCATCTTGGGGCTTTGGTTGACCAATTTGCTTTTCATGATGGCCCTGAATTTGCAAAGCATGACAAGATTTCATGTCCTGTGTGTAAGAAGTCCTATAGTACCATGCAAGGTTTGAGAAAACACATGCGCACAAAGCATGCCAATGCACATCAACCCCTAACAACATCATCTTCATCACCTGAAGATAGTGTATTCAACTACAGTTGTGCTGCACTCAGTATGTGTTTTTTGCTAAGGGACTTTCAGGATGCTCGGCGCCATGGTGATGGTGAACGCATCATCAAGTTATACAAGTTTTTACTCTTGTACTTCAAACTGGCTGGCAAGACAAAATACAGCTATCATTCTCTCCGTTTACTAGCCCAGGTAAACATCATTCTCTCTCCAAGACTTGCCCATCAACTCACTTGGAACAGATGCGTGAACAATGCAGGTAGAATTGATACAAATGTTGAAGTTGATCGGGAAATCAAGCATCATAATAGGGTGTTTAAAGAGGAATGCAGACAATTTCATGGCAAAGTAAGTCCTGTCTCTGTCAAGAGAGTGAGTCACTCCGCACAGCAAACTGAGAAGATTCTTGAACAATGTGACAAGGTGTCAGATGTCAGAACGCACAAGGGAACTCACAAAAACAAAGATGTGACAGGAGATGTGCAAAAGCTTGCACAGCAAATGTACAACGACCACATTTTTCAGGAGAAAATACCACGTCACCACAGCGGATTTCCATCTTTTAAGAAAAATCCTCTTACACAGCTGGACTTGGTTAATTTTCAAGCCTGGATGAGATCCAAAGTTAAGGAATTTGCTGCAGAACAAACATATACTGGTACCTAATTCTGTATTTATTGTCCTGACCAATAGCATTGTCATCAAATCCACAAAATGTGTTTGGCACTTTAATAATTTAATGTTGAGTGTCATTTGCAAGTTTTGTGAAAACTAAAGGATTGGAAAAATCGAACTATAATTTTTTGTTTTATGCTGTTCCATCGTTTTCAGGGTACAGGAACTTGAACAGGTTTTGTAGCAGCACACATGTGGAATTATGAATTTAGCCTGTGTAAAAAGAGAACTCTAATCAGATTCTGAAGAAAACTGCAAAACTCCTCTCAGACTGTTTGGAAACACATCTGAATCAGAAGAGTCTGAAGATTCTCTCTCACTAGATGTATTACATGCACTTGCAATTTGGCATCCTTGACATGCACCAATTGTATTCACAAGAATCTCCCATATATCTGATGTGTGGTCAAAGAAACCATAGTTTCTCTCAAGCATATGTAAGCTATGAATATATTCACAGTCTTCCACCACCTTACTTAATACAGACTTTGGAATGGCAGATGCCAGATCCTCTCCTGAATACAAAGTTGCCCTTTCATCTTTCTCCTTAATAATGCCTGTTCTGTATTCTAAAAGAAGATCTGACAAACTTTGCTTTTTCTCTGAAGAAACCTCTCTGCATTTTGTCTTTTGAACTGATGCCAATGGTTGACATAAACTTGAAAACAGTGGTACTCCACCATAAGATGGGGCATCGCACTTAACACCACCACACAAGCATGTCTTTGCACAAATGTCACAGCACATATGGGGCACCTCAACTGCAGTTGGTTGAACTCCAAAAGGATTGAGCAAAGAAACTCTTCTGCAGTCTCTGTCATTATGCATATACTTCTGCATCTCAGTGCTGATCTTGTGCCTCATGCAACCACGATATTTAATTAAAACGGCATGGGAAAGTTCTCCACCCCTCCCCGCCCTTCCACTTTCTTGTACATAGTCATCAATTCCGTCTGATGGTCCAAAGTGATAAATGCGGGTTAAATCCTGACAATTAACACCCATACCGAAAGCAATTGTACAAAACAGTACTCGGATGTCCCCATCGGCTTTTGAAAATGAATGGAGAACTTCTTTCTTCACACTTTCCTCTGTAGTTGAGTGGTACATTGCAAATTGACGAGTTGAGTTGTCTTTCATATGTGATCGAAAGAAACTATACAATTGACGACACTGACGGTGTGTTCTGCAAAAAACAATCGTCTTTGGTGTTTTACCTTGAAGCTCATTCAATTCGGCCATTAAGCCTCCAAAGATATCTGGTTGCTCTTTGTTTCTTGAGTCAATGACTGAGTAGTGGATGTTGGGTCGGTCGGGTGATTCAACAATTAATATGGGACACGTTAATGCCAGGCTCTTTATGATGTCATCACGCATTACCAAGGAAGATGTTGCTGTGAGTGCTATCATTGGTACAGATCTATCCACTAATGATCTCAACTCAGACAATCTCCCGTAGCAGTTACGAAAAGCTTCCACTTTCTTTGAATCTTTTCCCCTGGAGATTGATAAATGTGGATAAATCACATCTTATTAAATTAATACAAAGTGTCAACTTTCAGGTCTAAAATGATTGCATGTCACAAACCTTTGATGTCCATAACAAAGTACATGTATGTGCAATTAGAAATGTACAACATAACGGTGATGCTGTTCAAACCCCTCAACCCTAGGTGGGAGAAAGAAATGTGGGGACACAACACAAGTTACAAGTTACAAGTCAAAATAACATTTGTAACGAAAGTTACAACCCGGAAACCACTTAGAACTCCTCAATGTGACCTGACATTTGACCTTTTGACCTCAAAACCAATTCCAACTTGCTGTTTCCTAGAACCAACCCTCATCCAATTTACAACTCAAAATAACGATCCGGAAATGGGACAGTCTGGGCGTACACCATAGACAACACCCCTCCATCCTGTAGGGCAGAGGAGTAAAAACTACATGTAAGGAGGAGTTGTGAAACCAATAAATTAGAGTACTCTCTGTTTCAAAGGGGGTATTTCATTACATAGACTAACACCACAAGCTTCAACAACAATACAGTATTTAGATTTGTTGAAAAGCTATAAGGGTCTGCATAATAAACTGTTACAAAGTTTTTAAATGTGCATTTTTTTTGGTGTCTTGACAATTAAAATATTCTATAAATATCCAGTCACTCAAATACATTTTGTGGGTGCATACACAATGTAACTGACCATTTAGCAGTGTCCTTCACAAGTTCTTAACAAGCACCAGTGGAATTGAACCACCCACAGCATCTCTCAAAATTGATCGATTTGTGTCATCCTGAAGTGCTTTAACATGAAATAGAACCAAAATTTGGGACACAACAAAATGGAAAGCATTCCTGCATTTTCATCACCGTCTGTTTTTTTGAGATGGAACATTTTGACACAACTCGCATAGTGCTTAGAGATATTTTTACTGCACTATTTAGGGTAGTCACTAAAACATAAGCATCCATTTTTGGCAAATAATTGGACAATTGGCAGTGGCTCATATTTGGGAAAGCATGAAAGTTTTTGTGTAAACAAACTAATGTGGATTGTGTATTGATGTCAAAGGCTATAATATAATGTATTCCTTTGGATGGGAAGACATCAGTACCCATTGATACATTGGGTATAACCAAGTCATGGGACCAGTGGTGTTCAAACACTTAAAAAGGGAAACAACAATCAATTACCATTTAATGATGCAATGACTCTCATCAACAAACAGCCCACATATGTTTTTGCATGACTGGATCCATCCACATCCACTCTCAAAGGCATTTTCAGGGCTCATGAAGACCACCATCGCTGCCCCATCTCTTAGAAGTACTTCGTCTTCATCACTGACGTCACCCATGTATACAGCTGGAATGCCTAACTCTTTCAGGGCCTTGGTTTGATCTTGCATGAGTGAGACAAGTGGAGATATTACAACACTCGTGGCTGTGCTTCCGGTGTTGGTACATGATGGATCAATGTTATGGTCACCCCAAATAAAATTGTGGCACAGTGGTGCAGCTTGAAAAATCAGGCTCTTCCCATACCCTGTGGAAGAAAGCATAAAAATGTTGGTGCTTTTTGTTATTCCACAAGAATGGAAATTGAAAACCACTCAGGGTCCCATGACTTGGTTACTCCTGTCCCTTATATGGCAAAAGTATAAGTACGCATATGTTTAATGTCCATTTTTCTTGGTGACGGAGGCAACCAGGCCAGTGTTACTGTTACTGTTAATACTACATAACACTGGTAATTATTGATGGACAAAATTGTATGAAAAAGCCACTTTTCACTCATAAAATTAGCAAGTAACATTGTTGGTTATAGTAATTAATAGCGAAAAGCATGTAAATGGCAATTGGATAGGCCCTATTAAGTTTACTGTTTTTCTACAATTTTCCAAATGACTTTGTTCTTTGCTTTGCTAGCATTTTTGGCCTGTAGTATTAAATTAAGTAAAATATTGTGTCATTACACGTGGTGGAATGGTCAGTGTTTAAGATTTGCCCAACATTTTCAATAAAGGATGCAGTGGACAAAAACAAATATTGAACAAGGATGGAGCTGCCAAAAGTTGTTACATGTTTTTGTTGGAGGTTTGATTTACTCTGTGCCTACACACATCTAATAAGTGTTTACAAAAACAAAAGTTAAGTGCAAATTGGTTCTTGTTGGTGGTACAGGGCTCAAATTTGACACTTGTACCACAGGCCCGAGGCCAGTGATTTTAGCCCCGGGCCAGTAAACTCATGACCTGACAAGTCCAGCAGTCTTGTGTTTTTCAATTGAAATATAATACCTTTCACAGAAGGAACTGAAGATGTTCAAATTTTGACTTTGAGTCTTTCACTCCAGGGTAAATTCAATTCCTTTGAGTATCAACCCATAAGACAAATGAGATAAATCTTCTCCGAGTGCTTGTTCAAATAGAAATAGTTTACAATGTGAAACTGTGTAGAAAGCTCTTTCTCATAAAGATTCTGGTCTTGAAAAATGTATTCTGGTCCAGTATATATTTTGAGCTACAGTACAAGCCCTGAAGTCATGTGGAATTTTACCCCAAATTAAATCCGAGCCCTGTTTGTAATTTGTATTTAGATTTCCACTTTAATTTCAAGAACCAAGCAATCGGAGAACACTCCAAACTTCTTTTGAAAGTTGTATGTGAGCATGAAGGAAGTATTGATGTGAGTTAGACCCAGTAACTGGGGCGCTGTATTGTTTTCGAAATTTTGACATCATCGGTCGTACTAGCACCCCAGATTACGGTCGTATTTTCCCCGAGGGATCTTCGCATCCAACTCTCGGTTGGACTTTAGACGGGTGCTCTGCCTCAACCGTGATAACAGCGCGGTTGAGGCAGGACACCTGTCCAATTTTAGACGGGTGTCCTGCCTCGACCGCCCTATTCTCACGGTTGAGGCAAGGTACCCGTCTAATTTGAAGATCCCTTGGGGAAAAATATGACCGTAATCTTAATCTGGGGCGCTAGTAGTACGACCGACGCCGATGTCAAAATTTCGAAAAAGGAGTACAGCGATCTTTGAGCTTAATTAGGTCATGAAAGAGTATATTGAGAGAAACACATTATATTATCTAACAAATCACGACAAAACACACAATCGTTTATAGGCTTGGCTAAATTAACTAGCGACTGCATTTATTTTTTTGAGGTAGAATGAGATTTTAATTTAGAAATAGTCCGTGTCCGTGATTAAAAAACCCGTGTCTACACCCACCTGTGGGGAGATTTACAAATAAATCTCTACGTTCCAATACATGTCTAATAGCATGACATTGCTGTGGCTTCAGTTCACCTGAAATTTTCATTTTTTGAGCAGCAAAACTTATGCTTTGCTGAAACAATTTGTCATCAACACTTCCGCTACTAGTCGCCATCTTGCTAATAATTTGCATCAAATTTGCATCAAACGTTCACGTGATGTCTTGCAAGTAATTGTGTCTTCTTATTGGCCAACAACTCATTACGCTAATGCATTATGCATTACATTTCTCCTACCAAAATCGGTAGCAAAAAGTAAAGAAAAACATAAAGCCCCAAAACGAGTTGGTAAAGGCGCTTCGCGGCTTCGCCGCTCGCGCTAGTCTTTTTTCGTGCGTGATATCTGGGCTAGGGTGCCGCGGTGCGCCTTGACTAAAGGCTAGTAGTCATGGTGTTAGGACGCCGGACTCCGTTGCACTGCACAGACGTCAGGGTTATAAAGTTTTTTTATGCGAATACAATTTTAACTAATGTTTGTTCATATTTTTTTTTTCTGATTTAAAAGCTGAAATTTTGTTCATATATTATTCTGCATGTCCATAATTATACTTTTGACGAGTCCACATCTGTGCGTGTTTATTGAAAATGCTCATTAACCAGTGTTAACATCCATAACTCCATCTCTATTGACTGGATAGGACTTGTTACGCCGCCATGCATCAACACTCGCGTTTGTTCTACATGGTTTGAAAATTCAAACGCGCGAGTCATCACCATTCTGTACTCCACACAAACAAATGAAGTTTGGTGCTGGAGCAAAACATTTGGCACTGAAAGAATTAAATTATTAACAAACAAACAAAAGGTTTACAAAGAGATTTATATATATGAAATTTGAAAGGCAATTGTCTTTGAGGGCTTTGAATTTTAAAAGTGTAATCCATGAAAGATGTGATTTCAAATAAAATATTCTGTGCCATTTTCATACAGTGTAGCTGGATTTTGTTATTTACCATTGACCAAACCAACAGTATCAATATCTGGTTAATCCCTTAAAGCAAATGTACAACATTGGTAATTGTCAAAGACCAGTATCCACACTTGATGCAACCCAATATATATACATGAAATAACAAACTTGTGAAATTTCGGAGTCATGAGAAAACAGTGAAGACCCTATTAAATATTTTCACTGTTTTCAAACATTGGACTGTATCACCAGTGATGTTACAAAGACTAATTGTTTTACTCATTTCCTAAAAACTAAAGCATTTCAAGCAAAAGGTTTTTCAAGGGGAAGTTTTCCACCATGACCATCTTTATACCAAGTAAAGTTATTTGCAAATTTGTGAACATTTATATTTTCAACCTTGCCAATGTTGTACACACCCTTTAAGGCAATTAGCCACAGCACAGGGTTGCCAGTCCAATCTGTCTGGATAGTCTCGTTTATTGCAGGATTTACTAATCATCCCTCAATACAAAAACACAGGTGATAAAATCTTAAAGGGATGGTAAACCTTTTTGGCAATTACTCCAAAAGTTAATGACCATATAAACTTACTTGGTAAGAAGGACTGCATTGCATTGTGGGTAGTGTGTGCAAAACAAACATGCTCAACTTTGTCTCAAACATGATTCAACATTGTTGAACTTTGTACTTTTTACAGTTACAACCCAATGTAACAATTTTGTAAGGCGCCCCCCCCCCCCCGAAGCGATATTTTGTTTCCTGCCCATTTGCAGAACAAACAAGGGGCGCTGTTTGCGAGGGATTTCATCATAAAAACGATTTGAATAATGCATGTTTTAGCTGTTGCGCGCTGTCAGCATCGCTAGCTCTATGATCTCAAGGCCTTGTTGCATGTCATTAGCGGCTTATCAGGCGTTCATCTAAGTGGAAAATGGACCTGTGAGTGATTCACCAAAATGCTTGTTTGTTGGGGTGTTGGGGTGTTTGTTTGTTTGTTTTATTTTTTGCATTGGCATATAAGCGATGTTTTTTTTCATAAATGCCAAAAAAAAAAGCGTTCATGACGAGAGGTTTCAGGTCAGTATATTTTTTCTTTAATGTCCATATGACTTTGTTAAGGGCTCCTCTTCAAGGGTCCACATAGTCTTGGTTCCAAGACGGCCCAGTTGTGTAGTCACGAAAACCTAATTGCTATCTAAACCGCTATCACACCCCACGAACCACTCGCCACTAGAGGGCAAGATCATTCCTGTAACTGCTATCACACCACGAACCGCGATCAACAGGACCGTCTTGGGAACTTTGCAGAATCGCTCGGACTTTTCTGAGCGATTTCCCAGCATGCCTAGTTGATAAGCTAATTAGCATAATTTATGCCTCCGCTTGTCAGGCAGACTTTCAGTATGGTATCTGGACGTCTTGTGTTGTATTTACACGTGTACACACGTGCATGTTCATCGTACAATCATTACACTGACAGTTATAGCATGGAGCAATAATAGACATCAGTTTACGTGTACAGAATACAACAAGTTTGTTTTCAGATTGGATCGTATTCACACACACCGTGCTCACACTGCACAAAGTGTTCATGTACTATTATAACAAGTGACAAGGACGGATTGATTTAGAGAATGTCTGATCGTGATTTAGAGGAGGGCAAAATGCCCCTATTTTCTATAACTTCTTTTTGATGGAAAAGTCCAAGCAAACTGTACATTACATGTCAGGGTTTTAGGGTCAACTCGGTCCGAAGTCGACTCGGTCCAAAAATTTAATTAAATGTGTGGTTAACGCGAAGTAATTGGCATGTATCATTGTGCGCTTATAAACACTATGTAATCTCAGAAATAAAAACTAATCACCATTTAAAAAAGGCACATTTTTAAAGCATGATTTAGGTAAACTAAAGGAAACAAAATGGTAGAAAATGAACTTTCCTTTGCAGCCTTTGCAGTTTGTGTACAGAAAATTTATTCCAAAATTAAGTAACAAATTTTCCAGTAAAACACACACAAATCAATAAAAAATATCAAAACAGTATGAATTAAATAATTTTGAAATTAATGAAGGACATTAAATATAAGGAAGTTAATGTTTGGTTAAAAAATAATATAAACAAAACTTTCAAGTAAACTTGCACGTAATAATAAATAATACAAAATAAAGAATACCAAATCTATTTAATACATTTTATAAATATTAAGAATCACAAAGAGTATGCTCGGTTGTCAAACTTAAGTAGACCTAGTATAAAAGATACAAGTAAAGTTCCGTTAAATAATAATTAATAGTACGAATCACCAATAGAGGGGGGGGGCCTACTCCGATCAGACCGAGATGACTTCGGACCAAGATAACTTCGGACCAAGTTGACTTCGGATCCAGAGTCACTTTGGACTGAGTTGGGGTAGGGTGGACAGTTTTATCTTGTGTCTGGCCACTTTGTTTTGATAATTAATGGCTATTTAAGGACATTCCTATGTTCTTTCTCATGCAAGTAAATACTCTCCTTCCCTGTACTCAAACCATGGAGGTAGAATTCTAATTCCATTAGTATTAATTCGCACAAGCACGCAGCTGGCTGTTTCGCTCCATTGTTCCAAAGGTTCAAAGTCCAAGAAGACTGTGTATAGCCCACATTTAACCTGAAACATAAAGTCCCTGTCACATCCATGATGACGCTATATCAAATTAGTGGTCATTCAATAAATATTGGCTCCGCAACAAATGCCGACTCGTTCGACGGTAGTCCAATAAATGGCGGTAAATAGCAATTAAAAGAGTGTATTTTGCTGGCCTGTTTTTGTTGATTGTATGACTTTTGACAACTGAGAAAATGCAATCAGCAAGAGATCAACATTAGTTTGACTCTTATCAACAGCAGTTTTTACGAGAATCCAACTTTTAGATTCTTTTGAATTTCAATAAAATTCTTTGTGAACAACGAAATAAAGTCAAACCAAATTGCACACCTTGTTTAATTAAACCATGGGTTCCTAAGCCCTGAAAAACGTGAAAGGTGTTTAGTTAATACACGTTCCATGTAGAGCTCAATGCAGTCTTAAAGGCACTGAACACGTTTGGAAATTGTCAAAGACCAGTGTTCTCACTTGGTGTATCCCAACATATGCATAAAATAACAAGCCTGTAAAAATTTGGGCTCAATTGGTCATCGAAGTTGCAAAAAAATGATGAAAGAAAAAACACCCTTGTTGTACAATTGTGTGCTTTCAGATAGGAATAAAAACTTCTTGCAAGAAGTTTTTATTATTTTAGTGAGAAATTTCCTCTTTCTCAAAAAATACGTTACTTCAGAGGGAGTCGTTTCCTACAATGTATTATACTATCAACAGCTCTCCTTTGCTTGTTGCCAAGTAAGTTTTTATGCTAATATTTGTTTTGAGTCATAACCAAACAGGTACAATACCTTTAAGTAGTAACGTAAGAACTTACTTCCCGTGTGAACTAGGGTATAAACGTAAAAGACTTACATTTTACTTTCTTTGACATTTCAAAAGCTATCATCAATATTTTCATCGATTCAAAGGAATAGTTCACCCATTAACAAAACACTGACCCCAACGATAGCCGAACACCTTGAGTTTGTTTTTACAAACTCTATAAGTCTAGTTAAAGATTGAGTTTGTTCTGGTTTCCCTAGATGTGATAAGACCACCATCTGCCAGCTTCATGCCGCGCTGTCAAATCAAAAGCTATACTCGGTCAGCTGTCATCTGCACACAGAGACGTCCGATTTCCTCGGTGGATTACGACCTGTCAGGCAACACAGTGATAAGGTGAGGTCATTGATGCAGGTCAGAGGTCAACTACACAGGTCCATGGGCAAGGTTCGGCACAGATTAGATTTGTAACATCACGGTTTGCGTCAATATAAAAAAAGCACTTGTAGTTTTTGTAGCACTTGTAGTTTTTAAGCGTTCCTCTCGTGTTAAGACTTGTACATTGTCCAAGATGATGTTACCTGGTCTATTTCTGAATTCAAAATCGCTCAAAAACCAGTGTTCAGAATATAATAAACTTGCTCTGAAAAAGGGGAGTGAACACCAAAAAACAACGCTCACAAAATGCAGAATTATTTTCCTGAACTTGAATTTCAAAGTATGGAGTCCAAAATGTACAAAGGCACCTTGCTGTGTGAAACCAAGTCTTGTATATACACCTGCTGACAGGCCGCTATCCCTGAGGTCAAACAATGAAAGCATGTATTCCTCATGCACAACTCTTGGCCAATGATTGGTCTTCTTTGATATCAGTACGGGCACTGTTCAGGCTTGCAAGGGGTGTGTGAAAAGTCTTTGAAGGTTTGAATAAAACAAAATAGTTGAATTCAATTTTTGCTCGTGAAATCCAACAGAACAAAGATAAGCAGAAGCTGTTTGAGTGGTGTGACGGCCCCCTCGTTCTCGCTATGCGGAAGATCACCGCCTTCCTCATCGATGAAATCTCCTTCGCCGATGACTTGGTCTTGGAATGGCTGAACAGCTTCTTGGAACCACAGAGAACCTTGCTTCTTGCTGAGCGAGGAAGTGGGGAAAGCCAAGGGGATGATATCGACATGATCGTGGCTGCTGAGGAATTCTTTGTGGTGGCCACCATGAATCCTGGTGGAGACTTTGGGAAGAAAGAGGTTAGTTTGGTAGTCTGATCACTTCTTTTCTTTTCATTCTTTAATATCATGAGTAGCATGGTTTTTATGCGCGGGTATTGCTGTACCTTATCTTGATTCAAAGAGAGTAAGAGTACCATGAGTAGCATCTTTTTTATGCACCAGTATTGCTGTACTTTATCTTTATTCAAAGAGAGTAAGGGTACCATTAGTAGCATGATTTTTATGCACCAGTAATGCTGTACCTTATCTTGTTTCAAAGAGAATAATAACATAATAATAATAGTGGCTTCTTATATAGGACACATATCCGTCACTCAGTGACGCTCAAGGCGCTTTAACGTTCGTTATTTTCCTGCAAGGTATTGTGGAGCTACTTTTTGAAGTATCAGACCAAGTCCTTTTACATAGCACCATGTAATGGTTTACAAGGTGCTGTGGCGCAATATGCTGCCGATCAAACCAGGAACACCGGGGCGAACCCCTTCTCTTTTCGATAAGTGCACTGGGTTCTTTTACATGCATTACACAACACATGGGACCTACGGCTTAAAGTCCCATCCGAAGGACGAAGCATGTGGTTAAGTGTCTTGCTTAAGGACACAAGTGTCACGACTGGGATTCGAACCAACACTCTGCTGATCAGAAACACCAGAGCTTGAGTTCAGTGTTCTTATCCCCTTGGCCTCGACACACCACAAAGTAAGGGTTCCATTAGTAGCATAGTTTTTATGCAGCAGTAATGATGTACTTTATCTTGATTCAAGTAGAGTTAGGGTACCATTAGTAGCATGATTTTTATGCACCAGTAATGCTGTACTTTATCTTGAATCAAAGAGAGTAAGGGTACAATTAGTAGCATGATTGTTATGCACCAGTAATGATTTACCTTATCTTGATTCAAAGAGAGTAAGGGTTCCATAATATAGGCCCACAAAAAAATGGTCCTATTTACTGAGAGTTGTAGGGACAATTTTCAAGATTGATGCTCGGACATTTGGAAAATTACACCGTAGTCGGGGTGTTTTTATTTGGAGGGGGAATATCTCGACAGGCCCAGAGACTTCCTATATCAAATTGAGCAGAAAATAAAAGTTCAAGAGTCAATTAATAATTTTCCCCTTACTGTAA
>CM037455.1:1993024-2022829 GCA_021014325.1 Plazaster borealis
CTCCCATAGCATACAGTGCAAAATGCTAAATATTCACAAATACACGAAAAATACTTAGAAGTCATACAGGTTTTTACAGTAAGGGGAAAATTATTAATTGACTCTTGAACTTTTATTATTTTCTGCTCAATTTGATATAGGAAGTCTCTGGGCCTGTCGAGATATTCCCCCTCCAAATAAAAACACCCCGACTACGGTGTAATTTTCCAAACGTCCAAGCATCAATCTTGAAAATTGTCCCTACAACTCTCAGTAAATAGGACCATTTTTTTGTTGGCCTATATTATGGAACCCTTACTCTCTTTGAATCAAGATAAGGTAAATCATTACTGGTGCATAACAATCATGCTACTAATGGTACCCTTACTCTCTTTGATTCAAGATAAAGTACAGCATTACTGGTGCATAAAAATCATGCTACTAATGGTACCCTAACTCTACTTGAATCAAGATAAAGTACATCATTACTGGTGCATAAAAACCATGCTACTAATGGAACCCTTACTTTGTGGTGTGTCGAGGCCAAGGGGATAAGAACACCGAACTCAAGCTCTGGTGTTTCTGATCAGCAGAGTGTGGGTTCGAATCCCAGTCGTGACACTTGTGTCCTTAAGCAAGACACTTAACCACATGCTTCGTCCTTCGGATGGGACGTTAAGCCGTAGGTCCCATGTGTTGTGTAATGCATGTAAAAGAACCCAGTGCACTTATCGAAAAGAGAAGGGGTTCGCCCCGGTGTTCCTGGTTCGATCGGCAGCATATTGCGGCACAGCACCTTGTAAGCCATTACATGGTGCTATGTAAAAGGACTTGGTCTGATACTTAAGTAGCTCCACAATACCTTGCAGGAAAATAACGAACGTTAAAGCGCCTTGAGCGTCACTGAGTGACGGATATGTGCCCTATATAAGAAGCCACTATTATTTTTATATTATTATTCTCTTTGAAACAAGATAAGGTACAGCATTACTGGTGCATAAAAACCATGCTACTAATGGTACCCTTACTCTCCTTGAAGCAAGATAAAGTACGGCAATACTGGTGCATAAAAAAGATGCTACTAATGGTACCCTTACTCTCTTTGAATCAAGATAAGGTACAGCAATACCCGCGCATAAAAACCATGCTACTCATGATATTAAAGAATGAAAAGAAAAGAAGTGATCAGACTACCAAACTAACCTCTTTCTTCCCAAAGTCTCCACTAGGATTCATGGTGACCACCACAAAGAATTCCTCAGCAGCCACGATCATGTCGATATCATCCCCTTGGCTTTCCCCACTTCCTCGCTCAGCAAGAAGCAAGGTTCTCTCCAGTTCCAAGACGCTGTTCAGCCATTCCAAGACCAAGTCATCGGCGAAGGAGATTTCATCGATGAGGAAGGCGGCGATCTCACGCATAGCGAGAACGAGGGGACCGTCACACCACTCAAACAGCTTCTGCTTATCTTTGTTCTGTTGGCTTTAACAAGCAAAAATTGAATTCAACTATTTTTTTAAATTCAAACCTTCAAGGACTTTTCATAGACCCCTTGCAAGCCTGAACAGCACCCTCACTGAGATCAAAGAAGACCCTTCATTGACCGAGAGTTGTGCATAAGGAATACATGCTTTCATTGTTTGACCTCGGCGATAGCGGCCTGTCAGCAGGTGTATAATCAAGACTTGGTTTCACACAGCAAGGTGCCTTTGTACATTTTGGACTCCATACTTTGAAATTCGTTTAGGAAAATTCTGCATTTTGTGAGCATTGTTTTTTGGTGTCTTTCCCCCCTTTTTCCAGAGCAAATTTATTATATTCTGAACACTGGTTTTTGAGCGATTTTGAATTCAGAAATAGACCAGGTAACATCATCTTGGACAATGTACAAGTCTTAACACGAGAGGAACGCTTCTAAAACAGAAAGATCAGGGAGGCCATAGAGATCAAGACCCAAAACCCAACACTCAACTGGGATGCTGATCTGCTGTCACATGACCACTTCAATGGTGGTCATGTGAGCAGAGGGATTTAACCACAACGCTGAAAGAAGAGGTTGTGACGACCTCACAACCTCTTTCTCATCGTAGGTCTGTAGCCTGTTTTAAGAGGAATATCAATTCCTACCTTCAGCTCCCCCCAAATTATTTTCATCTAAAATATTTTCTTCTTGTAGCGCCTATTAAGAGTCGCTTTTGGCTATGTTAGGAACGAACTTGTATACAAAAAAGAATTTACAAAACAGCCTGCTGAAAGGTAACTTTTTCAATCCTATTCTTGCCTAAGTATTTCAGATGGATGTATTAGAATGATCGTTACAAGTATCAAATTAAAAACTACAAGTGCTTTTTTATATTGACGCAAACCGTGATGTTACAAATCTAATCTGTGCCGAACCTTGCCCATGGACCTGTGTAGTTGACCTCTGACCTGCATCAATGACCTCACCTTATCACTGTGTTGCCTGACAGGTCGTAATCCACAGAGGAAATCGGACGTCTCTGTATTCAGATGACAGTTGACCGAGTATAGCTTTTGATTTGACAGCGCGGCATGAAGCTGGTCTTATCATATCTGGGGAAACCAGAACAAACTCAATCTTTAACTAGACTTATAGAGTTTGTAAAAACAAACTCAAGGTGTTCGGCTAGCGTTGGGGTCAGTGTTTTGTTAATGGGTGAACTATTCCTTTGAATCGATGAAAAGATTGATGATAGTATTTGAAATGTCAAAGAAAGTAAAGTGTAAGTCTTTTACGTTTATACCCTAGTTCACACAGGAAGTAAGTTCTTACGTTACTAAAGGTATCGTACTTGTTTGGTTATGACTCAAAACAAATATTAGCATAAAAACTTACTTGGTAACAAGCAACGGAGAGCTGTTGATAGTATAAAACATTGAAGGAAACGACTCCCTCTGAAGTACCGTAGCTTTTGAGAAAGAGGTAATTTCTCACTAAAATAATAATTTCTCACTAAAATAATAAATTCTTCTTGCAAGAAGTTTTTATTCCTATCTGAAAGCACACAATTGTACAACAAGGGTGTTTTTTTTCATCATTTTCTTGCAACTTCGATGACCAATTGAGCCCAAATTTTAACAGGCTTGTAATGCATATGTTGGGATACACCAAGTGAGAACACTGGTCTTTGACAATTTCCAAATGTGTTCAGTGCCTTCAAGACTGCATTGAGCTCTACATGGAACGTGTATTAACTAAACACCTTTCACGTTTTTCAGGGCTTAGGAACCCATGGTTTAATTAAACAAGGTGTGCAATTTGGTTTGACTTTATTTCGTTGTTCACAAAGAATTTTATTGAAATTCAAAAGACTCTAAAAGTTGGATTCTCGTAAAAACTGCTGTTGATAAGAGTCAAACTAATGTTGTCTCTTGCCGATTGCATTTTCTCAGTTTTCAAAAGTCATACAATCAACAAAAACAGGCCAGCAAAGTACACTCTTTTAGTCGCTATTTACCGCCATTTATTGGACTACCGTCGAACGAGTCGGCATTTGTTGCGGAGCTAATATTTATTGAATGACCACTAATTTGATATAGCGGCATCATGGATGTGACAGGGACTTTATGTTTCATGTTAAATGTGGGCTACACACAGTCTTCTTGGACTTTGAACCTTTGGAACAATGGAGCAGAACAGCCAACTGCGTGCTTGTGCGAATTAATACTAATGGAGTTAGAATTCTACCTCCATGGTTTGAGTACAGGGAAGGAGAGTATTTACTTGCATAAGAAAGAACATAAGAGCCATTAATTATCAAAACAAAGTGGCCGGACACAAGATAAAACTGTCCACCCTACCCCAACTCAGTCCGAAGTGACTCTGGATCTGAAGTCAACTCGGTCCGAAGTCATCTTGGTCAGAAGTCATCTCGGTCTGATCGGAGTAGCCCCCCCCCTCTATTGGTGATTCGTACTATTAATTATTATTTAACGGAATTTTACTTGTATCCACTAGGCCTACTTAAGTTTGACAACCGAGCATACTCTTTATGATTCTTAATATTTATAAAATGTATTAAATAGATTTGGTATTCTTTATTTTGTATTATTTATTATTACGTGCAAGTTTACTTCAAAGTTTTGTTTATATTCTTTTTAACCAAACATTAACTTCCTTATATTTAATGTCCTTCATTAATTTCAAAATTATTTAATTCATAGTGTTTTGATATTTTTTATTGATTTGTGTGTGTTTTACTGGAAAATTTGTTACTTATTTTTGGAATAAATTTTCTGTACACAAACTGCAAAGGCTGCAAAGGAAAGTTCATTTTCTACCATTTTGTTTCCTTTAGTTTACCTAAATCATGCTTCAAAAACGTGCCTTTTTTAAACGGTGATTAGTTTTTATTTCTGAGATTACATAGTGTTTATAAGCGCACAATGATACATGCCAATTACTTCGCGTTAACCACACATTTAATTAAATTTTTGGACCGAGTGGACTTTGGACCGAGTTGACCCTAAAACCCTGACATGTAATGTACAGTTTGCTTGGACTTTTCCATCAAAAAGAAGAAAATAGGGGCATTTTGCCTTCCTCTAAATCACGATCAGACATTCTCTAAATCAATCCGTCCTTGTCACTTGTTATAATAGTACATGTACACGTTGTGCAGTGTGAGCACGGTGTGTTTGAACACGATCCAATCTGAAAAACAAACTTGTTGTATTTTGTACATGTAAACTGATGTCTATTATTGCTCCATGCTATAACTGTCAGTGTAATGATTGTACGATGAACATGCACATGTGTACACGTGTAAGGACATCACAAGACGTCCAGATACCATACCACTCTGCCTGACAAGCGGAGGCATAAATTATGCTAATTAGCTTATCAACTAGGCATGCTGGGAAATCGCTTGGAAAAGTCCGAGCGATTCTGCAAAGTTCCCAAGACAGTCCTGTTGATCGCGGTTCGTGGTGTGATAGCAGTTACAGGAATGATCGCGCCCTCTAGTGGCGAGTGGTTTGTGGGGTGTGATAGCGGTTTAGAT
Organism: Plazaster borealis; assembly: GCA_021014325.1. Classification (NCBI taxonomy): domain Eukaryota; kingdom Metazoa; phylum Echinodermata; class Asteroidea; order Forcipulatida; family Labidiasteridae; genus Plazaster; species Plazaster borealis. Next base: position 1,998,029 of record CM037455.1, read on the forward strand.
AGCGATTAGGTTTTCGTGACTACACAACTGGGCCGTCTTGGAACCAAGACTATGTGGACGCTTGAAGAGGAGCCCTTAACAAAGTCATATGGACATTAACGAAAAAATATACTGACCTGAAACCTCACGTCATGAACGCTTTTATTGTATTATTTATGAAAAAAACATCCCTTATATGCCAATGCAAACAATAAAACAAACAAACAAACACCCCAACACCCCAACAAACAAACATTTTGGTGAATCACGCACAGGTCCATTTTTTACTTAGACGAACGCCTGATCAGCCACTAATGACATGCAACAAGGCATTCAGATCATAGAGCTAGCGATGCTGACAGCGCGCAACAGCTATGCATTATTCATATCGTTTTTATGATGAAATCCCTCGCAAACAGCGCCCCCTGTTTGTTCTGCCGCAAGTGGGCAGGAAACAAAATATCGCTTCCGGGGGGGGGGGGGGGGGGGGGGGGCATTAACTTTTGGAGTAATTGCCAAAAAGGTTTACCATCCCTTTAGGATTTTATCACATGTGTTTTTGTATTGAGGGATGATTAGTAAATCCTGCAATAAACAAGACTATTCAGACAGATTGGACTGGCAACCCTGTGCTGTGGCTAATTGCCTTAAAGGGCGTGTACAATATTGGCAAGGTTGAAAATATAAATGTTCACAGATTTGCACATAACTTTACATGGTATAAAGATGGTCATGGTGGAAAACATCCCCTTGAAAAACTTTTTGCTTGAAATGCTTTAGTTTTTAGGAAATGAGTAGAACAATTAATCTTTGTAACATCACTGGTGATACAATCCGATGTTTGAAAACAGCGAATATATATAATAGGGTTTTTCACTGTTTTCTCATGACTCCGAAGACCGATTGAGCTTAAAATTTAACAAGTTTGTTATTTCATGGATATATTGGGTTGCATCAAGTGTTGAAACTGGTCTTTGAAAATTACCAATGTTGTACATTTGCTTTAAGGGATTAACCAGATATTGATACTGTTGGTTTGGTCAATGGTAAATAACAAAATCCCGCCACACTGCATGAAAATGGCACAGAATATTTTATTTGAAATCACATCTTTCATGGATTACACTTTTAAAATTCAAAGCCCTCAAAGACAACTGCCTTTCAAATTTCATATATATAAATCTCTGTGTAAACCTTTTGTTTGTTTGTTAATAATTTAATTCTTTCAGTGCCAAATATTTTGCTCCAGCACCAAACTTCATTTGTTTGTGTTGAGTACAGAATGGTGATGACTCGTGCGTTTGAATTTTCAAACCATGTAGAACAAACGCGTTGATGCATGACGGCGTAAGTCCTATCCAGTCGAGTTGGAGTTATGGATGTTAACACTGGTTAATGAGCATTTTCAATAAACACGCACAGATGTGAACTCATCAAAAGTATGGACATGCAGAATAATATATGAATAAAATCTCAGCTTTTAAAAAAATATGAACAAACATTAGTTGAAATCGTATTGGCATAAAGAAACTAAATAACCCTGACATCTGTGCAGTTCAACGGAGTCCGGCGTCCTAACACCACGACTACTCACAACACTACGTTACGTACATGACATAGGGGCTACAGTCGTAGCCACAAACATGCACACACAAAAATCATCATGTACCTATCTGAATAGCTACGGGGGACAGTTATATTTCAAGTTGAGTACAGTTGTAATTTGACAACATACAACTCAAAACGAATCCTCAACTAACCTTTTTTCCCTGAGGCAGAAAACTGGACGTCACTTCGCCTGCTGAAGTCGGGTAATTCCAAACCAAAACGGCAAACGTCATCAGCGATTGCTCTGTCGATGGCGGCCATGTTGTCAATTAGCAGCAATCAAAGCGACGTGCAAAGTATAGGACATCCTTGGCAACATACTTAGTAACATGCTTAGCAACAGCCGTAGCCGTAGCTGTAGTTGCCAATTCGGATACAGCCTAACTGTTAACAACAAGGAGGAGGGGTGTGAGAAAAAGGAGACTGTGTGCCTCGGCACTGTTCTGCCAAATTAGTCTTTTATAGCAAATTATGTGCTTATGGGACTGGGGGAAATTTATAACTATTTCCAGCTCCGCCCCCTCAACCCCCAGGGGCTCTTAAAGTGGGCCCCTGGACCCCACGCTGTATGTGCTTAGATTCTAAAGCTTTATCACCCCCCTTGTTTAAATACCTTGGTGCCGCCCCTGCTTAAGCAGCTTGATGAATTTTCGGCACAGGTTTCACTTTTATATAGTTAAGCAAAAAATATTGCTTATATTAAACATTTTCTGCTGAGCAAATATGCGGGATACCAGTATCAGATGAAACGTGTAATATTGTATTCAATTCTCGTTGGCATAATTTTGTTCGACAAGCTCATTGAAAATGGGCCTTTGACCAAAGCCTCTAAGCACAAAAAATTGCTAAGCACAGAAAATGCTCGCTTAGCAATAATAGATTAGCATCCAAAATATCATGAAGTTACCATTTCTGCGACTGGTACCCCACTCATTCCTTGCTTAGCAAAGAAGTTCTTTTTTCATGCTGAAAAGCTTTGTGAAATTAAGCCTGTAAGCTGCAAAACTTGCTAAGCACAGAACAAAATACTAAGCAGAAACAGCTGGTTTTTACCCGTCAAAATGCTACAAAGTTTACATGGTTACAAGTGGTACTCCACTCATTTCTTGCTTAGCAAACAATTTGGTAAGCAGTATTTTCTGCTTAACAGCTTTAAGCAGTTACCCCTGGTCTGCTGTCTTTTGTTATCCATACAGATAAGGACAAGCACCGGTCATACAACAAACCCTGTAGTTTGACACTCTCTAACTCATTTGTAACGTAAGTGCTATTTTAGGAGACACAACGTTTTTGCACGGACACAAAATTTTGATTTAAACTTTGAATAGCTATTTTTATAGTTATAGTAAGTTAGCTTCCATTTCAGGTATTGCACGAGAAAAATATGCCAAGGATAAAAGGTAGTTCAATTACAAACTAAAAATGAACTTTTATTGGGATCTCGACATTATTTCACGTCCATCAGCCATCTACAGACAATTGCTTGATACATACTTTAAAGAAAATTATAGAAACAATAACTGCAGTCTATGCACACACATTCAAAGCTGACTTCCTTAAATTTATTTTGGTCACAACTTGAACTTTTACAATGGTCATTTGAAGGCCAAGTGGGGGTCAAGTGGCACTTTACCAGCACAACAAAGTTTCACTACTGCAGAGTGATCAGTTTCAAACAAAATTTTAAGCAAACCCTCCGAGTATCTGAAATTGTTGCTTAACACATTTTAAAATGCCTCTCTAGTTTCAATGACATTAATTCAGGTTTTTAAAAGCCGCAATGAACTTTGTAGAAGCATAATTAAACTTGACACCACTTATTATTTTATTTGTTTGAGATTTTAAAACTATACATACGGTATCAGCTTTACTCTAATTTAACATTCTTGAAATTTTGCTTGACATTAATTACCTAAGAAATCATTCTTAAAACTTAAACCACTTTTCACTGAAATGTGTGCTTTCTGGAAAATATGGGGTTGTTATAAAATATTTTCTCTGTTAAACAGATTCTCATAACTATATCAATTTACAGTCCTAAAGTTTTATATTTTGAATACCATCTTTTACTTGAATGAATACATTTTAGAGTAAACTGATGCTAATTCTTTATTAATACTAAAAATGATTTAAACTATTACAACATTTACCAATGACAAGAAACAAAGAAAATGCAAAATACTCATTAAAAAATTAAGGCACTCAGTGTAAAAATGTAAAACTCTGAATTTGTATTAATTGCACATCAAGTTAGCCTTAACACATATGTCCATTCTAGATTGAAGGATAAGATTGAAGATATTTGTGATTGTAAAAATTTATCAAACTGCGTTTGATAGGGGTCAAGCTAACCTGGTCAACAGCAGTAACTGCATTACCATTAGAGCATTGCTAAATGCTACACAAATTGTAAAACTTGCTTCTCAAAGTTCCTCATTTGCTAATTAATAAAAACAGTGGTCAGTGTGCACAAAAACATGTTTGCTTTATTACCTCTGTATGCAAATTGCTTGACAAGAGTCTTTGACCAGGCTAGCTTTATTGTCAGGTGGTTAACCTTTTAGAGACCATAGCGGCTGGAAGTGGCTTGTACCCAAATGCCCATAGCAGCCACAAACGGCCGCAAGATTTGACTTAATTCCAGCTCAAACAAGAGGGTCTAAGAAAAGGTACTGGACCCCATTGAAGTTTCCCAATGTTTCCCGTGTTAACCTAAAATGCACAATTCAAAACAACACCATGTTCTTCTGTTTCTTAATAATCTTCCTGACATTTTTCCTGAAAATAACGCAGTCAACAAATATACAAGATTAGCAATGTCCAGGTTTATGGTGACTACACAGAAAGGAACGGTCTCTAAAGGGTTAAGATTCTAGCAAGTCTTGGGTTCAATTGGATGCACTATATCTCTTTTGAAGTCATGTATGCCACAGTGTTGTTATAGCAAATACAGAGCATGTCATTTGCATTCTACCCACAATGCTTCTTAACACTTTCAGGGCCAGGAGGTTCCCCCAATACTTTCTCACATAAAACTGTTGTTTGTTGCGACTTTTCTTAAATATTATCTTGGTTCATAATCAGAATAAACAAAACCTGAAAGCGGTCTACTGTACCATGGCAACTGTGTATATTTTACCTTTGTAGTTTTTTTTAACTGGTTTCTGAATACTAAATGAAAGAAGTGAATTTATCTTGAAAACCGTCTAAATTGATGCAAAGAAAACCCATTTTAATCTCATTCGCACATGATAATACTTTTTTCCCAAAATGTATCATTTTTTTTCTTTACTTGACAACTGCCAATTTTTAGTAACGGTAATTAAATTTGCATAATGCACATGACGCCCACTTTACGCGTCAACTTTACTTTAACTACAAATTCTTAAACTTTCAAAATCATCTTAAATAAGAAACCATTCTTAAAACATAATTTCTCTAACAAAAAGTTTTCAAACAAGATTAACCCGTTTGCAACATGGTTGTTTATGTTCAACCTTGCTTTGCATGCAGTCAGCGGCAATAAGACAATACAGGTAATATAGGAGTGATGTTTCCTTCATAAAGCAGTAAGGTTGTATTTCTTTGCTGTATTTAAGGCATTGATGATGTTTTTGTGAGGCTGGTGAATTTTTTTCCCAGTAATCTCAGCCACTTTAAATCAGGTTCCAAACTACCTGCGCACGGCAGTGGGTTGAGTTTGATTATTTTAGTTGAACCCTTTTTGAAAACAGTCCTCTATTTATAGGTAAACTTTAGAGGGCGCACTGTTTTGTGGATTGTTTTTATGGCCAGATCTACTTCTAAAAATATCATTTCCCTAAAGTTGATCTATATTTATGTGTTATCTTCAGACACCTCATAATTTAAATAATAAATATCCCGTTTTGAATTTTAAAAACGGTTTCAGCTATGACAACATTTATCAATGAAATATCAAGAGAATATACAAAAGTTTTAAAATATCTTATCCTGAAAAATGAGAAAAATGCAAAAAAATGAATTATTTTATAAGTTGAGGAAAATGAAGTAAACATGAATTGAGAAAAAATAATTATAACCATGAACCAATTTCATAGAGCTTCTTAAGCACAAAAAGTAGCTAAGCACAACAAAATGATGCTTACCAGAACAGGGTTGCCAGCCAAAATACCTTGTCACATGTACAATTTGTGACTGGTATCCTGCTCATTTCTGCTAAGCAGAAAATTGTTAAGCAATATTTTCTGCCTAAGCAGCTCCATAAAATTGGGTCCTGGGACCAATTTCATAGAGCTCCTTAAGCAGGAAATATTGCTTGGCAGGCTACCAGTCACAGAATGTACACTGTCAAATGGTATTTTGGCTGGTAACCTCATTCTAAAAAGCATGTTCTGCTATACTTTGCTCCTTTTTTTAACAGCTCCATGAAATTTGGCCCAGCTCCTAGTATTACTTTACTATAATTATCAGCAAAAGTTACATCACATATCATGACAGTATTGAACCAATTATCTTGCATGTAAAGTGAGCATCTAAGGCTTGTCAAACCAATTACAAATTGCCCATCATTGACTTGGATAAACATTATTACTTGATTCACTGTTTGGTTGAGTCTTGGTTTAGTGATTCCTTTGCTCAGAATTATAGTGCAAAGAGTGCTCTACTTTTACCATTGGGTGGAAAACCCCCAGAAAACACAATGTGATGGATAAGGTGCCAGATTGTTTTGCAAGTTTAGTTTATTGACCCCATTCACCTGATGTCATCACCACAAGATTATCTTGGTTGGGCCATTTTGGGAGTCAGTTTCCCTCTGTGTTGTACTGTGCAATGCTCATTTTAGGTGTGTACACACTCACCATATCTCTACATGCTATTTGACTCCCAAAATGGCAAACCATGGGCATCCAGTAGAAGTGTCTGAGGTCTGTTCAATAGAATGAAAGCCCAGATTTTCTTTGTTGTTCATACACTGAAATAATAGTTATTTATGAGTGACAGGTGATTTATTGGAGTTACATGCGTGAACAGATCCAGCCCATCAGTTAACTGAATCTAAGGATACTCAATTGGAGGAATAAGTTTTACAAACAAATAACCAAGTGTTCTTATGAAGGTAATCTCAGTGCCGGGACAAGGTTTCAATGTATTTTTTATCCAGAAACCTTTTTTAGCTACGAGGTGGAGTTTGGCGGCGTATTTTGATTTCAGTCTTTACAATACGAGAACCATTCCATTCACTAGCTCTAATGACTTGTTTGTATGGACCAATAATATCATCAGGTTGGATATATTCAGCATTAAGGTTATTATCTACACCAGGTATACCAGAGCATCTATTAAACCACCAACCTCCTTCACTATTTAGACTTGGACAGTTTGTTTCGTCTTGGGTAAAATCTGTATGATGGTGAATGCTGAAGGCTTGATTGTTGGCCGTCTCAAGAATACCACCTGAAAAATAGTACAAAAAACAAACCATGAATTCATTCTGACAGTAAAACTTTATTATCTTAACCCTTTAGAGACCATTAATTTCTGTATAATCATCACCATTCACACAGACATGGTTTTATTATTGTTTTTTGATGCAATGTTTTTCTCGTGGAAGTGTCTGGACGAAATAATATGAAACAGAAATTTTGTTTTGTTCTAGAAACATAGACACTAGGTTAGTGTAGGAAACATTGGAAAATGTCAATTTAGGTCATGACCTTTACTTGACTTTTTTGGTTGAGCAGAAGTAGGTCGGATCTTGCAGCCGTTTCCGGCCGCTATGGTCTATAAAGGGTTAAATCATACAAATCTATTGGAAACAAATTGTACACTGGAACACTGCGTTTAGAACTTGCATTCTTCCTGAGTGCAGTCAGGCTGTATAGTTGGGGGAGTTATTTTTTCTCTCAGCATTTCAAGCAACATTCAGTAGATAAAGAACTAAATGAACTCAAAAAAAGAGCTGCATTTTCAAACTGGAAATTCTTTTGTGTCTTTGAAGTATTCAAAACTTAGTGCAAAAATGTGTTGGTTTCAAATAACACACTAATTTTGCCACTGGATGTGCTAGTATTAGTGATGCAAGTGTTGCTCTTCGAGCATCACGGTATGGTACAATCAAACACTGTAAAGAAACTTCTGTGCACATTTCTCATTCTCAAATGATTTGTAATAGCCACTGTTTGAATGATGACATGAATATTTAAATGGCACTGTAGTCATGATGATCATAATGACTGTCCTCCTGTGGCTCTACATGGAATTATGAACTCTAACCCAGTTACAGCATGCGCGCCTCACATCACAAAGGCTGCTGGTATTACTATGTACTGGCCAGCACACGCACATGCAGTTACTGGGTTAGAGTTCATAATTCCATGTATAGTCACAGGCCTGCTATGATCATGATGACAGTGCCTTAATAGTTAGATCAAAACACCAACAAATAGCAAAAACAAAAACACGGGATAGAATTGAAATCCTTCATTTTTAATTAAATGATAAACCTACTTCTGCATCCAATGAGTTCAATGCGCATCGCTGGATATCCCACATAGTTGATTGGTCTGATACGGATGAAGCGGGCTCTTATTGGCTGCTCAAATTTGTTAGTAACAGGTGTTGATTGGTCAGTGTTACCACGGAATGTCTGTACATAAAAACAAGAAAAATAAAAGGCATGCATGTTTAGTAAAACTTATCAAACAGTGCAACAGGTTGTCAAAGACTGGTTCATAGAGTCAAAACAACTTTTTTATTTACACTCTGGATGTAAACTTTTGAATTCTAAATAGTGATGTTTGGTTCCATAGAATTTTTAATTCAAACAAAGTTTTCTATAGCAATTTTTTGAAATCCAAACGTTGATGACAATTATTTTTGTTTGGTTCAATGGTTTCTACTTCAAATAAAGTAATTTTCTTAAGCAATTTCTGCAATGGAGTTCAAAGATTAACCAGTGGTCTCTGTTTGCAGTGAGTTTGAGGAATAATTCATGTTCAAGAGTCAGAATTGTAAATTGAAAACAACTGGCTTGTTTTATTGTAATAAAGAAACCATTTACCTGAGGTTGTCCTGTAGATGCTCCATGGCCACTTACATTGTACCAGGTGTTGTCGTTGAGGCTGTATTCTACTTGGAATGCTGTGACACGCCAAATCAAATTCTTGTCATCTATCCCTTGAATTATGACCCCTTCAACAGGAGTCACCATGAGTAGGTCAATCTGAAGCCATGAAGATTGTTTTTCATTTTCTGATGGACACCATCCACCAATGACATGATTCAAACGTCCATCACTAGGCTGACATGGTTGGTTCTGGTTACTACTTGAGGCCGTGATTCTTCTATCAGGAATGGAATGATCTTCCATTCCAAGATGTTGACCACACACCCAATGGACTGTAAACAAGCATATGTATAGTCATGATTTTGATAACATTTGTTAAGTGGTGTAAAAATGGCAGTATATATGGCTTTTCTTCAAAATTGTTTCTGTCTGGTTTTCTGAGTAATAGAAGCCCTTTTTTTATTGGATCAACTGATAAATTGTTGAACTCTGTACAATTTTATTTAATGGCTCTTTACAATCTAAATAATGGATAGCAATCTTTTGATGTGTTTGGCTTTCCCCCAAAAATGAAATGTTTGCAGTCTATTAATGGTTAATCCACTTATCTCTTTCATGGGTTGACCGGTCGCTAGCGACTGTTTAAATCCCTTCAGAAAAATAGTTGTAAAACGAAAAATAAGAATTGCACAGCCACACAGTTTTCAGAATGGGGAAGAGAACTCTTCAGGGTGCTATTGTGACCATTTTGTTTTGGGGTCGCCATTAGCAAAAAACAAGTAAACAATTAATGTGTCCATATGATCAATTTGTCACTAAAATTAATGGTGCATGAAAGGGTTAAACTGCATAGAGTTACACAATTTTAAGGGGTAAAAAGTGCTACACAAAATGAAAAATGCACCCCTGTCCTGAATTCTGATTTTCTTGTGTAAAATTGGGGTTCTGTGAAAGCATTTCCTGATAAGTCCATTGCTTCTATTCTGAATGATAATGCGAGTTCATCGTTTCTACTTGAAACTCACCTTTACATCCCAGGAGTTCAACACGTATCCATAGAGAGCCATCAGTCTGGTTTAGTATGATGCGGATATAACGAGCTATGATTGGTGGATGGAACATGCTGGTAACTTCAGAGCTTGATGTGGTGTTCTTTCTGATTATCTGTTGTGATACAAATGCAAAAATAATTTAATACGTTTAAACATATGTACACCTTATTTACTGTAACAGTGTGATCCCATCAGCACTGAAGACTAGCATTGCACTTGTATACAACATTTAACTTTAGACACAGTAGACTCATCAATCAAGCTCCACCTCTTAATTTATTGACAAATCACAACAGGTGAATGTATTCCAAGAATACAGGTCTGACATTATAAAATCCCACTGCAAAATGTATAGCTGGAATGTAGCTGTAGCCATTGGGGCAGCTGCATTGTGTTTAATGCAGTGATCTGGTAGGATAATCAAAGGGTGCAGATGATTATGCAATTCCATTTGAATGTTTTTGCTTGTCAGTTTTCATTGTGGGACTAAATGGATTTATGAAACTAGTTCTTTATCGATCAAACCAGTATTTGAATAGTTTTAGTACAAACTCATAAAAAGTTTGATTTTAAGATGGACAATTTATGTGCAGTAATTAACACATATCAGTGTAGGTTAGACATCAAAGTTCTTACCTGTGTTGAATTCATATTATGCCAAGTGCTCTGGTCATCACTGTACTCCAGCTGGTACTCATGACTCATATCTACACTGGTTCCCTGATCAGATCCCTGCAGCATCATAATTCCCTCTACTGTGACTCTAATTTCTAGATCAATCTGTAACCATGGTTTGTTGTCATTAGGTTCAGGGCACCAGCCAATAGTATTACTGTTTGCTGATTGAGTGAGTCGTGCATTGCTTGGTTGACAGTTACCATCTACCTTCCCATTTGGACTTGATGCTGTGATGCTGTAGTCAGGAATGGTACCATCTCCCATTCCAAGACGTTGCAAACAAAACCAGCGTTCTATTGAAAATTAATGAAACTCAATATTAGCATTACTGAAGTGTGTCTTATTAATGCAGCATTATAATGATGATCATAATGATCTTCACTGTGTGTCTTTTGGAACATAACTTGTTTTGTTTTGGTACACAGTATGCAAATTGGATTATGCAATCCTTGACATCGCAATGTAGTCTGTATTTATTTAAATTAGATGTTAAACTTGTCTGGTAGATTAATTCTGCTGCATCGGAAAAAACCATTTCTAAAAAAGATACAAGATCTCTTTGGTTTAAAATTCAGACAAAGAGGAAATGAAGGCTCTCCCGTTTTTTCATATTTTATACAGTTTTCCTTTTATTTGTAAAGTAAGTATAATGGTATCTATTGTTTTCAATATGCATTGTCAATTATATCAAATACACTTTTACATGTGTGTTTATATTTAATGTTTTATTTGTGAAGTAAACACAATGGTTGTTTATAAGATGACCTTACCATTACATCCAAGGAGTTCTACACGCATTGATGGACGATCGCCTTGATACCCAGTTGGTATGATGCGGATGTAGCGTGCTCTGATTCCCTCAATGAACATGTTGGTTACTCTGGAATGCCAGTCACTATTTCCAGGGAATCTCTGTGAAGGAAAATAAATTTGATGCTCATTCACAACAAATCATCTCAGAGTTCGAATGGTTGGAATACACATTGGTCGTATAAAGTTCTGCTGTCATATGCTGCTATACGTATTTTGAAGGAATAATGTTATGTGAACAAATCTTTTGACTCTCGATGACAACTAGAACTAACCATCTCAAAGATAAATGGTAGAAAAACACAAGGGTTGTAAGAATTATAAGCTGCTATTTTCTTGTGGAGAAATCAAGCTATGTCAGATTAGTATACAAAGGTGTAATAGCTATTACTTTCCAGTTTCTTTTGTTTTAATTTTATAATCTTGACTTCCTATGTGTAATAAAAGCAATATGGACAAATAAACCAAACACATTAATAATATCATTCTTGTTGATTTGGAAGGAATGGTACCCATGCCATTTCAGTGAATCATTAACTGCTGAGGCATTGCTTCTTATGTTGGTGATTTCAATTCCGTTATCTGCTTGATGATTTTCTGCCATTTATGGATAATGTCATACCTGTGCATTTTCTTTGGATGTTCCACCTATGTATCCCCAGTCTTGTGCATTACCACTGTATGCAATCAGGAACTCTGTCACCCAGTAACCTTTGTAGTTGTTGCCCTTTGTTATAACACCTTCAACCAGTGCTGGCTGTTTTAATTCCACCTGGTACCATGCAGTGTCTCTGTCACTCTCTGAGGGACACCAGCCACCTTTCACACCTAGCCGTCCTTTAGGGTTCTTGCGGCAGTGACCTTCATCAGTAGAGGATGATGTTATACTGTCATCATGGATGCTACCATCTTCCATTCCAAGATTGTGGCCACAGACTCCATCAACTGAAGAGATATAATTGAAAAACTCTTTTTCATGCTGCCCATTAATAATCCATAACAGTATGATTATTTTATAGTTAAGTTTTCCTAATGATCTTTTCATTAATGTATGGTTTGTACTGTATATGAAGAAAAGTGTCATGACACAGGGAATCATGTTATGATATTTCCCCCAGTGTCTGGAGGAAATTCATAGTATGATTATTTTCATAGTAACGTTTTTCGGAATTATCTTTTCATTAAAGCCTGGTTTATAATGTATGTGAAGAGAACTTTCATAGTGCACTTTTAAGGCAACTATTATTTTATTTCATTTATTTTAGTCATGTGACATGTAACCAGTGTAACATTTTTTGCAACACGTAACATTTGTGTACGGAAATTTGTTGATCATTCCTGACTTTTGATGATATTCAATCGCAATGGCCTTGAATTTGACCTTTTGACTGAAAAAATATTCCTCCTTGGAATGTAAAGACCAATTTGTTATTAAAATCCATTGATGACATGTTTAAAATTTCGCTCTGAAAAAGTTACGAATGAACCAACAATTCCCTCCACAAAAATGTACAGACCCAGGTAAACCAAAGTGACGTCATTGGGTGGTTTTTGTTGTTGACAAGTTTCGCACTGGAAGGGTATTAAATACAATCAATGAGAGGGGCTCCAAGGTCATATTCAGTTTTGTGATCATTTTCCAAAGGTTAGAGTCCAAGTCTCTAACATCACATTGCATCACATGATATTAAATTGGACTGTGTTCAATACCCTTTACAGGCAATTTTTCCATGGCATTTTACACCGTTTTAATGGAGGTTAGAAACTTTCTCCCATTGCTTTGTAGAATCCCTACACTCTACCATTAACATGTTTCTATGAATATAGCATGTTCTTTGTAAATAACATGGGAACATAAACACAGTTGATCATGGTAAGAAAGTATAATCAGTCTTACTATAGCTGTATTGTTATTACTTTGATGAGGTGGTTTATGAGGGGAATTAGTCTCAAGTGTTAATCTCAGAAGGTCTAGATTTCAACACAAAGACCACAGTGGAGTTTGTCTGAGCATATAAAACCTGACCAAGGTTATATGTGTTAGTGATGTGTACAGAGGGTAATGAGTTCCATACAAATCAGGCATATAAAGCAGGCTGAGGTCATGTTTATCCACCAAGTCAGCTTGCAGTGCCACTACAGAAGAACATCAACTATTTGGTCAAGCGATCATTCATCGGAAAAGTGTAATGAAGAACAGAATGTTATTTGAATTTAAGTTGTCATGTCTCAATTAAATGAAAAAAATTCTGTATCATAAACCTGTTATTTGAGAACATACTGAGTGCTTAGCACCAGATATCACCAGGTCATATCACTAACCTCTGCAGCCAAGGAGCTCAATACGTAATGCAGGGTACTGGTCATTCCAGTCTCTTGGTCTAATGCGGATGTACCGTGCTTGAATAGGCTGCTTGAATATATTGGTAATTGGAGTGTTTCTATCAGTGTTGCCATAAAATGTCTGTCAATGAAACCAGAGGTGGACATGATAACAAATAAATGAATGAATAATAATTAATACTTAGATCATGAATAATGACTGTACAGCTTCATTGAAGTGTCTTTGTTTATATGGAATACATGTTGGGATGGAGGGTGTCTTTGCTGAATACTGTTACCTGTGGAGTAGAGGTCCCATTCACATACAGCCATGCATTACCATCAATGCTGTATTGTACCTGGTAATGTGTCACATAGCCCTGTGTGATGACACCCTCAATCTGCACAGGCTCTGTACCCATATCTACTTTAAGCCATGAATCCTTCCATTGCCCATTAGCTGGACACCAATAACGGTTCAGGTTCAGTCGTGCATCACTTGGCTGAAACCTTGAACGATACTGACTAGATGCTGTGATTCTATCATCAGGAATACTCCTGTCTTCCATTCCAAGTGCATGTCCACAGTATCTACCAACTGAAACCAAACACAATGCAATAGCCTTTAATTATTTGAGGAACTTTGCAATGTTTTGTTTTTTTCAATATAATATTTTAGCCAAAAGTTTACTGATGAGGCCTAAATTGCTGTGTTTTATAGGAAATTTAGTCACTGTTAAAAACGTCTCAGATAAAGAATCAAAACATTCCATGAATATGGAAGCATCGGTAGTATTTCATGAAGATATATTTCAAACTTATTCAGCAATAGTTATTAGATGGAGATTGTAGTCCTCCTGGTCATGATTAATACAAGCAATTGTAGACATACCAGTTGGTTGTATACTCAAGTGCTCCATGGACAGGGTGTAGTTGTCAGGTCCGATGTGAAAGGGTGTCTCCATCAAATGACCAGTGCTGTTATGTTCATTGGTGAGGTCCAAACGGATTGTCCACTTCCCTTCAGCATCGATCAGCTTATGTAAAATCTCATTGCCAAGCCAGAACTCACCATCCAATGACCCAAAGCCATCCTTGTAATCTGCCCAACTGCGGTTGAAATTGACTGATCCATCATAGCGCCGTTGGACAACCTAGAAATAAAATTATCATTAGTTTAATTAAAGACCAGTATTCTCAATTGGTCCCAACATATGCAAAAATAACAAACCTGTGGAAATTTGGGCTCAATTGGTCATCCCTGTTGCACAAATAGCGTGCTTTCAGATGCCTGAAAAAAGCTTCAGGCCTGAAGTCTTTTTCAGATTCATATATTTTAGTGAGAAATTACCTCAAAAACTACGTTACTTCAGAGGGAGTCGTTTCTCACAATGTTTTATACTATCAACAGCTTTGCTCGTTACTAAGAAAGTTTTTATGCTAATACATATTTAGAGTAATTATTTAATGTGTCCAGTGCCTTTAAAGTGGGTCTGATATAACCCTTACACATGTAGCAGATTTTGTGCACATGTATTTATGTCAGCTACTTTTTTTCCGCCCATAAAAAACCCCCAAAACACTACTCTGGGAACTGAACCCACCCCCCCCCCCAAGACATACGGAATGGTTAAGTCTAAGATATCAAGGACTTTTAACTCACTCTGGACATTGCAACTGGGAAGAATGATAAAAACATAACTTGTGGCCTTGACTGAGAGAATAGGTCTCAAACTTATAGGATTTATATGACATTTTGCAAATCTTGCACTTTGGTTGAAGCTGCTTATGGCCACTATGGTTTCTAAAGAGTTGGGCAGTAGAACAGCATGGTTTTATAACTTCTGGTAAGAAATGTGGATCCTTGTTCTTCAGTATTTTGATTTACTTGAAGAATGATGGCACTTTACATGTTTAGATGCAACAAAATAAATAAAATACCATTGATGTAACATCTACTTTTGTGAGTTTCCACCTCAAAAAATAACTAATTGTCTGAATGTCTATGATTCTGAATAAATGATAGAACCCTAAAGGGGTGAAGTAAAATTTGATGTACTTACAATCCAGCCTGTATGCATCGTCATATCACACAACACCTTTATTCCTTCATCATTCTTGAAGGGATAGATAGTGTAGTTATCATCCTCTCTGTAACCAGCATCCAACAAAGCCTGACAGTCAGTAAAGGTATCTAATGATTAAACAAGAAACAAAAGACAAGATATTCATTCTGTTGAAAATGAACATGTTAAATTTACTGACATAAAATCAACAGATAGAGTCAGAGTGTTTATTCAGGTCTGTATTGGTAAAAATTTGCAATTTTATGACATTAGTGCAGGCTTTTTAAGACCTATTGCGTTTGCTTTTCATATTTCTTTATTGACATAAGATCAACAGATGGAGTCAGATTGAACAATAACTGAACGAGAACCTTAATATTGATTGACTCTGCCACGTTTTACCCAGTCTGAATTGCAGCAGAGTATGGGCCTTTGGGATGGAGTGTAATGTAACAAACTAGTATGCATAGTACCCCCTCTAACTTTGCACTCAATCCATTTGTTAAACCTTACGTGACTATTTGTATTAACTTTTCAATACATGTCGTCTCTCATGCCACAAACAAAGGTATGGTGCACTATCGCCAAACTCTGTGTTTGGGAAAAATTGCTGTTGAAGTTGCACTATTTTTCAAACTGCTGTTCCGGCGACTGCTTACTATTTGTAAACAAAAATATCAATACCAAAATAAAGCTGACTTTATTAATACAAAACTGCTAATGTTTTTTCAATCTTTGATGAGTATTTATTTCCTGAACACATGTCTCTTTGAAAAAAAAAAACCAAAACGAGAAGTGCATTCAAAGCGCCGTTTACAAACCAATGCATGCTTTTCTTTGTGAAAACGTTAATAATGTCAACATATATGCCACTTCTTAAAATTGCTGAAGTTGTACTACACATGTTTGGCACCATGCCAGTGCTATGTGTTTCAATGGATAAAGTGGCATATCATGATACAACACTTCATGGAGACACAAAGTGGCAAATCTAGTGATTCGTCGGTCATGCTAATTAGTGTAATTTCAAAACTATTAAATGTTAGGTCCTGAAACTTGCTGAAAGAGTTAACAGTATTGAATATGTCGAAAGTTTGTACACAAACCCTTTTGCAAAATTTGTGATTTTTAACCCATACGTCGAAATTTACATTTTGGGGTGTCATGTGGCCGAGTGGTTTTGAGCATCGAATTCAAGTTCTGGTGGTTAAGTCATCGGGGTGTTGGTTTGAATCTTGGTCATGACACTTGTATCCTTGAGCAAGATACTTCACTATAATTGCTTCTCTTCACCCAGGGGTATAAATGGGTACCTGCAAGGGTAGAGGTTGATATTGTGTTCGAAAAGCCTTCGGAGCGCCATGGCAGCTGGGGGCTGTATACTTCCCAGGGAGCTGAGAAAGATTACAGGAATGTTATTGGCCCAATGACCAGGGCACTAATGTAAAGCACATTGAGACGTTATTGTAAAATGTGCTTTATAAGAACTAGTTATTATTATTATCTAAGAGAGGTTTGCAGTAACACCATGTGAATATCTATTTTGAGTAGTGTTGGTTCTGAAAAGAACCGGTGGTTAACGACTCAACGTTTCGATCAGTATGTTCTGATTGTCTTCAGGAGAATGCTGGACTCTGTTGCTGGATGCTGATTAAGTACTTGAATTTGGTGTTCACTGAAGTGCAACAGAGACAACTCAAGACAAGTAAAAACCAGCAAGCCAGTCCCCAATCCCGACGGAAGGGTCTCCTATACCCAAAGTCAACCACCCACTCCCTCAGTATGTTTGCCCTACCTAGGTCCCCCTTCCCACCATCTCCAGCGTATCTTCCAACAAGCAGGGATCAAGGTCTACCACTCTGCCCCCAAGAAACTTCGAAGCTCTCTTCAATCTCATAAGGACAAGCAAGATCCCTCCATACGTGCAGGAGTTTACCCCACTCCATGCGATTGTGGGAAGGTTTATGTCGGGGAAACCGGGCATAATCTTCCCACTAGACTCAAATAACATCGAGCGCACGAGGTCACATCCCCTACCCCTTAGACTTGGGTCATCTATACCCTCAGTCTCCTCTAGGTTCCCTCTCCTTCCCTGTGCTTGTCACCAAATGATTCAGTTCAGTGAGCACACACTCCCTGCCCACTCCCTGTGGGTTTCAGTTTAGGTTTAGTCCCACTCAAGCCTACACGCTTCACCGAACTCTACCCAGCTTATCCAGTTCCCGCCTTCGCGCAACACAAAGCTCAAGTACTTTAGCAGCATCCAGCAACAGAGTCCAGCATTCTCCTGAAGACGATCAGAGCATACTGATCGAAAAGTTGAGTCGTTAACCACCGGTTCTTTTCAGAACCAACACTATTCAAAAGAGATATTCACATAGTGTTACCACAAACCTCTCTTAGTTATACTTCCACCTTGCAAAGTTTCAAATCCTACTTATTATTATTATCCTCACTTAAAACTCAAGTGAAACACCGTACGTGGCTTGCTTTAGGTTAACCGCTGTTCATCTGCCCAGAAGAGTTTAAGTGCCTGTAAAAAATCCTTAGATGCCCAGATGCTTTGTTTTTGTATAACTCTATAACTGTACCTACAGTAGTATTGAACCATTCTTACCATGGCATCCATAATGGTCATGTATCTCTCCTCGATCCTTAGTGAAGATTGGTTGATCAGTGTAGATTGGTTTAGTCTCTCTGTATGGAGCTACTGTATTCAGCCCTCCTGGTCTGATTGAGGTACATGAACACATATCCTTGAATGGTTGGATCCATCGTAGTCTGTTTGCTTCAGATGAATCTGGCTCTTGAGTGAAGTAACACACTTTATCAGCAGCTGCTTCACTGACATTTACTATAACTAAAAAAATAAAACAATTCACCTGTAATATTGCAGTTGAAATTAGACTAAAGTTCAAATAAAGGTTCAATTACCCAAACCTAATAGTGTCAAAGCACTATGTCCACCACATCTCAAAATGGCTTGTGGGTGGTGAACCCGATAAAACAATTTACATGAATAAGAATATTGATAAATAATATCTCATTCAGAACCAAAATGTAAACGATTTTTTCCAAAAACAATTTATAAAAAGGCAGTGGATGAATACCAGGTACCGGATATCTTTTAGCAAATGTTAAATTCAAGAACTGGAACTGAACCTGCCTAGTGACTGCCCTTTCATCATGATAAATGTCCAGTCTTGTTCCGTGTCAACATTGTCCTTTTCTTAGTCACAAGATGGGAATCAGACCATTTAAGAAATTCAGATTTTTCTTCCCTTAACCCAGCAGTATGTGTAAGATAATTAGAAATTCTTAAAAGGGAAAACCTCGAAAGCCACTAAGTAAAAAAGAAAACTTTTTATATCC
Source organism: Plazaster borealis (assembly GCA_021014325.1). Lineage (NCBI taxonomy): Eukaryota > Metazoa > Echinodermata > Asteroidea > Forcipulatida > Labidiasteridae > Plazaster > Plazaster borealis. Next base: position 2,016,964 of record CM037455.1, read on the forward strand.
ATTGAAAAACGGGAATCAATTTATATTAGTATTTGTTTTATTTTGGGGATGAAAAAAGAAATTGTAAAAGTATCAATTGATCCTCGCACCATCCACTCTGTGACCTTTGTCCATCGTATCAATCCATGCTTCATGATCGGAATATAAGGGTATTTTAAACCTTGTAAAATTTTGGCTACTTATGTTTGCATCAAAGAGGGTGCTATACTGTAAAAGTGTTCTTTTAAAGTATTATTAAATTGTTATTCACTTAGTCCTAGCCTGTAAACAACTTGTGAATTGTGTATGAATCATTAAATGAACCTACTCATGGTCAAAGAAACAATTTGTAAAGTAATTTTTAGACTTTGGAAAATTTTTAAGCGAGGCAGGTTTTGAATCTAAACTTGATTCTGTGGTTCTAGGAACAAGTTCATCCTAGGTAGAGAGGGGTCGAAATCAATAACTACCTTCCTTGTGTTAGTCACGCTCACTAACACAGTCTCACAGAAATGCAAAGGGTTTCCAAATATTTATCAAACTGATATCAACAAAAATTAACCAAATTTATCATGCGAGAAGTGTGTGCAGCTAAGTGAAAATAACATCTAGAATTGTTAAGTTTCTCTTAGAATTATATTGATTTATTTGGCACACGTATCTTGTATCCAAAATTATACAGTGCCATAACTAAAATGTTGTAGGAAGTCGATGGCAGCCATTTTGTATTTAAAGAAAGTTCAAAACCGATTTCCAGGGAAGTTTCTACAACTCTTTTCGTAAAGAAAAACCTAGATGCTAAAGACAAAACAATTTTCCCCCAACCTGCTAATACAGGGCAGTTTTGTTGATTTTGCCCCCTATTTTGGTCTTTAAAATCACATTATTTCTCCCTACTTCTACACTAATTGTTTTTATTTAGCAGTTATGTTTGTAACTACACAGGAAATAAATTTAAACAATTTGTACTTAATGAGCTCACTGTTGAGCCTGTTAGTTGAGACTAAATTTTAAAATATTTTTACTTGTAATTTAATTTCACAAACAGAAAACCAAAATCCAATATGGTGGCCATATTCAGATCCCATTATTCAATTAAGCAACAGGTGATACTTCAGACACATGTTTTTTATAAATTAAATCAAAAATAGGTATTATTTTCTATTTATTCGAGACAACCAACCCATACTCCATCATGGCACAACAATGGCATTTTAAGTGCCCAAAGTGCTTCAATGAGAGTGGTAAAATAATTACACTATTTTTATTTACTTAGTCCTGTAAACGACTTCTAAACTAGTTTCTGAAATTTATTTCAATAATTTGGGGTTAAACAAAGAACAATATGACTAGAGCGGGATTTAAACCAATGACCTCCGAAGCAACGTGCCAGCGCTCTACAAACTGAGCTAACGAGCCCTACGTTGGCGGTCTCCCTCTTAGTCAATATCTTTTTTCGGGGCACAAGTCAACAGCTTTGCAAGTGTAACTACTGTGTAGCCAGGGATCACACCCAAGTTTCAATACATCCTGGGAAGCGGCAGCCATGGGATGAAGTTAAGGGGATGCAACTTTTTTATTTCAAAGATCAAGTCATGAACCACAAGGGAAACTGACTGGTTAATTTTTAAAAAAAACTTTTGGGGTTGAACAAAGAATTTAGAATTGTAAAGCATCTTCCACAATGATCTTCATCTTTAAGTAGTGGTTAATTTGTATGAAGCAATTAAGTGAACCTACTCATAGTCATATAAACAACTTGTAAACTAGTTTGTTTAACTCTGAGAAAGTTTACATGAGCCAGGTTTGTAATCTAAACTTGATTCTGTGGTTCTAGGAACAAGGTCATCCTAGGTAGAGAGGGGTCGAAATCAATAACTACCTTCCATACGGTAGTCACGCTCACTAACACAGTCTCACAGAAATGCAAAGGGTTTCCAAATATTGATCAAACAGATAGCAACAAAAATAAACCAAATTTATCTTGCGAGAAGTGTGTGCAGCTAAGTGAAACTAACAACTAAAAATTGTTAAGTTTCTCTTAGAATTATATTGATTTATTTGGCACAAGTATCTTGCATCCAAAATTTTACAGAGCCATATCTAAAATGGTGTAGGAAGTCGATGGCAGCCATTTGTATTTACAGAAAGTTCAAAACCGATTTCCAGGAAGTTTCTACAACTCTTTTCTTAAAGGAAAAACCTAGATGCTAAAGACAAAACAATTTTCCCCAACCTGCTAATACAGGGCAGTTTTGATGATTTTGCTTTTATTTTGGTATATAAAATCACATTATTTCTCCCTACTTCTACACTAATTGTTTTTATTTAGCAGTTATGTTTGTAACTACACAGGAAATAAATTTAAACAATTTGTTCTTATTGACCTCACTGTTGAGCCTCTTAGTTGAGCCTAATTTTTAAATATCTTTACTTGTAATTTAATTTCACAAACAGAAAACCAAAATCCAATATGGTGGCCATATTAAATTCCAAATATTTATTTAAGCAATAGGTGATACTTCAGACCCATGTTTTTTGTATAAACTAAATCAAAATAAGTATTATTTGTATTTTCTCAAGGAAACCAACCCATACTCAATCATGGCACAACAGTGGCATTATAAAGTCATACATATACTGATGTTGAGATTTTAGCTATTGCTCAAAGTGCTTCATTGAGAATGGTGAAATCATTACACTAATTTTTATTTACTCAGTCCTGTATTAACTTCTAAACTAGTTTCTGAAATTTATTTCAATAATTTGGGGTTAAACAAAGATAATTTGACTAGAGCAGGATTTAAACCAATGACGCAACGTGCTGGCGCTAGTCCAACTGAGCTGTAGATTCCTATATTGGTGGTCTCCCTTTTGTCAATATCTCTTTGAGGCACCAGTCAGAAGCTATGCAACCATTAACTACTGTGCAGCCAGGATCACACCCAACTTTCAAATACATCCTGGGAAGCGGCAGCCATGGGATGAAGTTAAGGGGATGCAATGTTTTTATTTCAAAGATCAAGTCATGAACCACAAGGGAAACTGACTGGGTAATTTTAAAAAGAACTTTTGGGGTTGAACAAAGAATATAGAATTGTAAAGCATCTTCCAAAAAGATCTTGATCTTTAAGTAGTAGTTGATTTGTATGAAGCAATTAGGTAAACCTTCTCATAGTCATATAAACAACTTGTAAACTAGTTTGTTTAACTCTGAGAAAGTTTCCATGAGCCAGGTTTTTAATCTAAACTTGATTCTGTGGTTCTAGGAACAAGTTCATCCTAGGTAGAGAGGCGTCAAAATCAATAACTACCTTCCATGTGTTAGTCACGCTCACTCACACAGTCTCACAGAAATGCGAAGGGTTTCCAAATATTGATCAAACAGATATCAACAAAAATAAACCAAATTTATCATGCGAGAAGTGTGTGCAGCTAAGTGAAAATAACAACTAGAATTGTTAAATTTCTCTTAGAATTATATTGATTTATTTGGCACACGTATCTTGTATCCAAAATTATACAGTGCCATATCTAAAATGGTGTAGGAAGTCGATGGCAGCCATTTTGTATTTACAGAAAGTTCAAAACCGATTTCCAGGGAAGTTTCTACAACTCTTTTCTTAAAGAAAAACTTAGATGCTAAAGACAAAACAATTTTCCCCCAACCTGCTAATACAGGGCAGTTTTGATGATTTTGCCCCTATTTTGGTCCATAAAATCATATTTTGTTCTCCCTACTTCTACACTAATTGTTTTTATTTAGCAGTTATGTTTGTAACTACACAGGAAATAAATTTAAACAGTTTGCACTTATTGAGCTCACTGTTGAGCCTGTTAGTTGAGCCTACATTTTTAAATATTTTTACTTGTAATTTACTTTCACAAACAGAAAACCAAAATCCAATATGGTGGCCATATTCAGATCCCAATATTCATTTAAGGAACAGGTGATACTTCAGACACATGTATTTTTATAAACTAAATCAAAAATAAGTATTATTTTCTTTTTTCGAGACAACCAACCCATACTCCATCATGGCACAACAGTGGCATTTTAAAGGCATACACATACTGATGTTTAGATTTTTGCCATTGCCAAAAGTGCTTCAATGAGAGTGGTAAAATCATTACACTAATTGATTTTTCATATTTTTGAACTCATGGCTTTCTTCTTCAGGAATGTCTTGCATACAATTACAGTTTTCATTTATTTTTAATTGCTGTATGTAGTTTTTCTTGCATCATGACGAACACACATAATAAAAAAACAGAAAAAAAAAACCCAGTTTTTTTACTTGTTTGTCATCACATACAAATTGGTCCACATGCCTCCCCTCACGTCAAAAAATACTCGAATTGTTATTTACTTAGTCCTGTAATCAATTTCTAAACTAGTTTCTGAAATTTATTTCAATAATTTGGGGTTAAACAAAGAACAATTTGACTAGAGCAGGATTTAAACCAATGACCTCCGAAGCAACGTGCCAGCGCTCTACAAACTGAGCTATAGAGCCCTACGTTGGCGGTCTCCCTCTTTGTCAATATCTTTTCGAGGCACCAGTCAGAAGCTATGCAAGTGTAACTACTCTGCAGCCAGGGATCACACCCAAGTTTCAATACAACCTGGGAAGGGGCAGCCATGGGATGAAGTTAAGGGTATGCAACTTTTTTATTTCAAAGATCAAGTCATGAACCACAAGGGAAACTGACTGGGTAATTTTGTTTTAAACTTTTGGGGTTGAACAAAGAATATAGAATTGTAAAGCATCTTCCACAAAGATCTTGATCTTTAAGTAGTGGTTGATTTGTATGAAGCAATTAGGTGAACCTACTCATAGTCATATAAACAACTTGTAAACTAGTTTGTTTAACTCTGAGAAAGTTTACATGAGCCAGGTTTCTAATCTAAACTTGATTCTGTGGTTCTAGGAACAAGGTCATCCTAGGTAGAGAGGGGTCGAAATCAATAACTACCTTCCATGTGTTAGTCACGCTCACTCACACAGTCTCACAGAAATGCGAAGGGTTTCCAAATATTGATCAAACCGATATCAACAAAAACTTACCAAATTTATCTTGCGAGAAGTGTGTGCAGCTAAGTGAAAATAACAACTAGAATTGTTAAGTTTCTCTTAGAATTATATTGATTTATTTGGCACACGTATCTTGTATCCAAAGTTATACAGAGCCATATCTAAAATGGTGCAGGAAGTCGATGGCAGCCATTTTGTATTTACAGAAAGTTCAAAACCGATTTCCAGGGAAGTTTCTACAACTCATTTCTTAAAGGAAAAACTTAAATGCTAAAGACAAAACAATTTTTCCCCCAACCTGCTAATACAGGGCAGTTTTGATGATTTTGCCCCTATTTTTGGTCCATAAAATCACATTACTTCTCCTTACCTTTACACTAATTGATTTTTATTAGCAGTTATGTTTTTAACTACACAGGAATGAATTTAAACAGTTTAAACTTTATGAGCTCACTGTTGAGCCTGTTAGTTGAACCTGAAATTTTAAATATTTTTACTTGTAATTTACTTTCACAAACAGCAAACCAAAACCCAATATGGTGGCCATATTCAGATCCCAATATTCATTTAAGCAACAGGTGATACTTCAGATCCATGGTTTTTTTAATAAACTAAATAAAAAAAAGTATTATTTGTATTTTCTCAAGGAAACAAACCCATACTCAATCATGCCACAACAGTGGCATTTTAAAGGCATACACATACTGATGTTGAGATTTTAGCTATTGCCCAAAGTGCTTCAATGAGAATGGTGAAATCATTACACTATCAGTCTTGCATCACAATTACAGTCAGTTTCATCGTATTTTTTTTGTATGTGTTGTTTTTTCATCATTGACTAACACACACAT
>CM037455.1:2023329-2078955 GCA_021014325.1 Plazaster borealis
GTGATGTTGAATGTAGTTCTAAATATCTCCCTGATTGTTGTACACAATCTCCCTGATTGCAAGATGCAAATGTTGGCAGCTCTGGGAGCCCGTTGATCAAAATTCTTAAATGTTTGGTTCAATCAAACCCATGATTATCTTGAGTCTACATGACATGTCAAATCAAGCCAGTACTCACGTGACTTAACAGGTTTTTGTGCATCTAGTGTAGTGCAACGAGGTGATCAAGAACGCTATTGTAAACAACAAAGAAATTATCTGATTAACAAGGAAATATACCCTTTTTGAGATTTCAAATTATTCCATGATCCGCTGGTGACTTAAAACATGAACACAGTTTTGCAAGTAATCAATGTTGAATCAAATCTTTGTAGGTGATGTGTCTTCATTCTGTCTTGAACGTTTCAGTTGCATCAAATTGTTTCTTTTGATCCTGAAACATGTCAGGCATAATACATGATTGGTAATGATTAATCAAATAATCTGTCATTGTATTAATCTGAAAGCTTACCGTTTTTAAAATAATAATAAGTTGTTAATTTCCTTTTTAATTTACATAGAGTGAAGAAAACCCCAACCTGTGCTACAAGAGAAGCACAAGAGAAACAGCAGTGTGCAAGTCAAGTAAGACCAGCCTACCAAGAAGGCAATTTTTATGAAATTTGTTGTAATAGAAACATTCTGCATGCAGTGTATTGCACGTCTAGAGTGCATGTGTGGTTCAAACCTCCATACGTGTGGCATTAATATTCTCCAGATCGCTGATTGTGTATGTGCACCTTGTTGGCTGAACATCGCGCATTGTGTGTAAGTTCCGTCCCAACTTTAGAATCATCCCAACTGCAATTGTGTTGTGGTGCAGTATTATGTCTTAGGGGGGGGGGGGGGGGCTCAAAGAAATGTAATGGGTGGGGTCCAGGGTCGAGCTATACAACATGTCTGACATAGCTAACATCATGTCTGTGTCTGATTGGCTGACACCCAGGAACACACAAGCAAGATGTATACGTATATAACACGCTGGAGGTGGGTTTAACTACTCTGTGCAAGGAAAGGAGCTGTAGATCAACACATATATAATAAACCTGCCTCTGTTTTAGATTGCTGTCTGCCTCTACTGATAGAGTTGTAACTTTGTTCCTAAGGAGATTCCAGAACTCTGACTGTCAGTTCAGTTTGCCTGTTTGGTTTGGAGATGGCTCCGTTAAATAGAATAATGAGCCCCATGACCTCATCCTACTTTATGATGAAAAAAAATCCACCTTCCCTGCCCTTTCCAAGGTATCCTGGACATTTCAACCACCTTCAATCAATAATTTTCATCAAAAAATGTTACACTCTTTTCTCATTCAGAAATAAAGGAGTGCCTTGTTTTTGTCAACCAGTTGGGAAAACAAAATAGAACAAAAAACAAACCAAACACAAATTCCAAATGTCTACATTTATTTGAGTCAACAATAAATAGTTAAATACCCTAATTCCTCCTTATGACTGATTTCCAGTATCATCATGGATTGCTTCACTCAATCTTCATGAACAAAAACAAGTACTGTGTAAGTTTACCCATTAGCCCCTTCAATTAAAGAGACCAAGAAACATTGATAGTAAACTGTAATACAGTAAATCGTCAAGGCTGGATGCTGTTGTTATAGAAAGCCATACAACCTATACTTGTGTCTGATTGGATGGCACCTCGTGACTAAATGGCCTCGTCATAAACCAGTGTTTAATGTTGAGGTGTATTACACACACCTGGGTATATACATGAAGTGAAACAAGTTTGAAGCATTTTTGATCAATCCCTGCCTGTTTTTTCTTTTCTTGGTGTTAAGTCCCAGGTTCATCTCTTCATTTACATCTGTATGTCATTCACTCTTGCAGCTTATACCATTATCTAAAACTGCTTGTTAACACCATCAGCAATCCATAACAAAATACCTAAAGGTATTATACAGGATTGGTAGAGCTGACATAGTGTTCATGTTTTGCAAAGATCAGAAGAAAGTGAACAGCAGACTGGTGACAGTGCAGTATGATGTCACCATAGGACTTTCTTAATATTCATTCATCATTGTAATCCAAAATGAGGCTACCGGCGCAGTGCCACCAAATACACCACCACTCCAGTGCGCCCCAGCCCATTCTTTATTTACCAATCACAGCCATGAAATATGTGATCACCATTTGGCGCTGCGCCTGTAGGCTCATTTAGGATTACAATGATTGCGTCATGCACAAATATTAAGGAAGGCGTATAGCTACACAACAAGATGCTTGTGCCTGATTGGCTGTCACCCAGCCACATACAGGCAATGTGAGAGTGTAATACTTCAATGCATGTACGTGTACACATATATAACACGCTGGAGGTAGGTTTAGATACTCAGTGCAAGGAAAGGAGCTGTTGATCAACACATGTACTAAACTCACTCCAGTTTTAGATCGCTATCTGCCTCTGTTGATAGAGTTGTTACTTTGTTCCTCAGGAGATTTCAGAACTCTGACTGTCTGTGCTGATACAGTTTGTTCTCTTCAGTGGAGAGGACATGATGAGTCCCTTTCTATTCCTGGTTCTTGGTGGTAAGTCCAGTGTTTTTTCTTTATTCAAATCTGGATATCAGTCAATCTAATGCCAACCCAGGTTCATTCTTGCCTTGTACCATTATCGGAAGTTTAGTTGAAATTATCCTAGGTGCTGTGACATTCGGCAGACCTACACAATGATAACAAACAATTTTTATCAAGTAAATTTTGAAAGATTTGTTTAGGGAAAAACCCTAAAAAGTCCTTTACTAATGGGACTTTTTTCCCCAAATTACAAACGATTATCAAATTTCTGCAAGTTATTATTTCCTGATAACTAAAGAAGAGTAAAATATTAAAGTTCTCTTCTTTGAACCAATGTCAATCAAATTTTCCAAATAAGCTACTTATGAGTTTTAGTTTACTGTGGGGGCTTAGGGATGAGTGAAACCCTGAAATAATGCTGCAGATATTTTGTAAAGGTTTCTCTTATATTTATGCCTTTAGAACTCTGAAACTTTTTGTGTGATTTTCTCTCTCTGAAAGAATCAGAAAATCACATACTCTATACAATTTAAAGTCGATATTTTATGACATCTGTCCAGAACCTTCCTGGTAGAATTTCCATTGTTTATTACTCTTTAACAGTTCATAGCGATTCAGCATTAGCCAGGTGACATGATAGTATCATGCAAATTATTTAAGGCAAATAGAAAAAAACATCTCACCTAAGACATTTTAAAACCATATCTTCCTGAGTGGTCAAGGTACATAAATATGAATCCTGCCTAAGGCCATGTATCACTTTTTTCTCAATTACAATCAACAATTCTTACATTCTGCCTTGCAAAAAAAGAGATCAACCTTGTCTTTAATGTGATATGAATTTGCCTTGTTTTTTATCTGATACCACTAACATTGAGAGTATACAGAAATACTCCAATTAAATCCTGTAGTTATGCATTTGTGTTCTTGTTGTACAAAGCTGTGTATAAAAATATTTGTTTCAATAATAATTAGTAGTCAGCTGTTATTTCTCCAATGAAACATATACGCTACTTCAATTTGCCGCTTAGTACTTGTTGAATCTGTGCAATCTAAAATTAAATCTGCAGAAAACAAATTGCGTGTTGTTAATCAGGTCAAACTGCTGTGCATCACTCGCAGCAGGGGCGTTGACAACATTTATGAGTGATCGGCTACTTTACAGCCTTAATACATAACAGCTTCCTACACCTTTTTAGGCATTCGTGCAATTTAGGTGTTCGTGAACCTTGAAACTCATCAGATAAATGAACTTTAATATGAAGACGGCACAGTTTTGATGACGTCATCAGGTGTCGAATTACAAGATTTAAATGTAAAAAAATGACCATTTGTTAATTGCTGTATTTCCTTGATTTGAAAGCTATGGTGTTCATAGTTGGGCAGCGGATAAATCAAGACTAGGGCAACATTTAAAAAATTAACGCCAACATTGTATGACCCTTATTTCTGGTTGTACCGGAAGGTCAAAGTTTACCTTTGGTTTTTTCTTGAATTTCTTTTCTTCGAGCTATTCTACAGTATAACTCAAGATTGAAATTTTATTGAAAATTGAAACTCATCAGACAATTGAGCCTCAATATCAAGACGACACAAACTTGATAACGTCATCAGGTATCGAATTACAATAAATAAAAGTTTAATATTTGTAAAGATCATAACTCATGGACGACATGTTGGATTTTAACAATCTATACATCATTGGACAGGTTGTTAAAAGTTCAACAAATTCTACACACAGAGCGTGACCCCATTTGACCTTGGCTTCTGGTTCAAATTGGAAGTTGAAAATTTCAAAAAAAATTCTCTTTAAAAAACTACTTTTCATTTCAGCAAAATTGTTGTATCAGGTTGTAAAACTTTGAGCCTGTTCAAACTTTTGCACAGAAAATACAACATTTTGACCCATACATCGAACTTTAAAGTGCCAGATCTGTTGACCCAGATTGACAACGCACGATAATGTATCAACACATGTAGGCCCTATGCACATGCTGAACCTGTAAATACATAGCATATGTAGCTAAGTTTACATGTGTAGTGTATGTATTGTACAGCTACATGTAGGAATATATTTGGCGTCGCTCGGTGTTTCATTGTATATTGCACACCCAACATTTCCAAAAATTCAATATTTGTAAATTTCATAACTCCTGAACCACAAATTGGATATTTACAATTCATACATCATCTGAATGGTCTTAGTGAACTAAACATGCGCTACACAAGTGTGACCTCGTTTGACTTTGAATTCGGGTTCAAACCAGAAGTTGAAATTTAATATTTAAAAAAAATCATAACTTCTGAACAACACATTGGATTTTTTACAATCTATACATCGCTGGGAAAGTATGTAAAAACTTATGAAACGATATAAAGAATGTGACCCCAATTGACCTTTACTTCCGGTTCAAACCGGAAGATGAAATTAAATTTTTGAAAAAATCAGAACTCCTGAACCACACATTTGATTTTTATTATCTATACGTCATCAGAAAGGGCTCCGAAGACTTCAAGGCATCGTACACGTTTGGTAATTGTCAAAGACCAGTGTTCTCATTCGGTGTATCCCAACATATGCATAAAATAACAAGCCTGTGAAAATTTGGGCTCAATTGGTCATCGAAGTTGCAAAAAAATGATGAAAGAAAAAACACCCTTGTTGTACAAATTTGTGTGCTTTCAGATGTAGGAATAAAAACTTCTTGCAAGAAGTTTTTATTATTTTAGTGAGAAGTTACCTCTTTCTCAAAAAACTATGTTACTTCAGAGGGATTCAGTTCTCACAAAGTTTTATACTATCAGCAGCTCTCTGTTGCTTGTTACCAAGTCAGTTTGTATGCTTACATATATTTTGAGTAATTACCAAATGTGTACAGTGCCTTTAAAATGAATTTTTTTTCACCATCGTGTTCTTTATAAAATTTATTAGTATGAAAAACACATTTTTTTTTACTGTGACGTCATCAGGTGTCAAATTACGGTAATTAAAAGCTTTAATGAGTTAATCTTTGCAGCACCATATCTCAAGAAGTACACGGCCGATTTTCAAACTTTTTTCAGTTAAAGACTCCTTGGGCATCGGAGATTAGCCTTGGGTTACCATGACCCCATGTTGACCTTTACTTCCGGGTCAACCGGAAGTGGGACCATATCTCAAGAACTACACAACCGATTTTCAATTTATTTTCAGTTGTAGATCCTTTGAGCATCAGAGAATGGATTTCAGTTAGGGTGACCCCGGGTTGACCTTTACTTCCGGGTCAACCGGAAGTGAGACTATATCTCAAGAACTAAACAGCCACTTTTCAATTTCTTTTCAGTTATCGATCCTTAGAGCATTAAAAATTGAACTTCGGTTACCGTGACCCCTTGATGACCTTTACTTCTTGGTCAACCGGAAGTGGGACCATATCTCAAGAAGTACACACCCGATTTTGAATTTCTTTTCAGTTATAGACCCTTTGAGCATTGAAGATTGAACTTGGGTTACCGTGACCCCATGTTGACCTTTGCTTCCGGGTCAACCGGAAGTGGGACCATATCTCAAGAACTACACAACCGATTTTCAATTTCTTTTCAGTTATAGATCCTTTGAGCATTAAACATTGAACTTCAGTTACCTTGACCCCATATTGACCTTTCTTTCCGGGTCATCCAGAAGTGGGACCATATCTCAAGAAGTACACACCCGATTTTCAATTTCTTTTCAGTTATAGACCCTTTGAGCATTGAAGATTGAACTTGGGTTACAGTGACCCCATTTTGACCTTTACTTCCGGGTCAACCGGAAGTGGGACCATATCTCAAGACCTACGCAACCGATTTTCAATTTCTTTTCAGTTAAAGATCCTTTGAGCATTAAACATTGAACTTCAGAAAAAAATCATCTCTTCTGAGCCACATGTCATATTTTGTTGTTACTGTCGAAGCAGAAACTAAGTTACTCTATTCATGTGTAGTAAACAAACAGTAAAACACGGAACAGCTCTGTGATTGTATAGTTACAATCACTTTGTCTAGTTTTTTATTATTCTTTCTTTCCCTAAAACCCTATTGACTTAACCTGTGACTTTTCTGACTGTCATATGTCTCTCTTAGAATGATCAAAAGTAGACAAATCATATACCATATTAAAGCTTATGCCCTGACTTAAATTTTAGATGAAATTAGATTAAAATTCTTAATTAATTATTCATGTTACAGCGGTGTGAATATTTAATCAGCCAATATTATTACCACCATTTCTCTGGAAGTATTCATCCGTTCCTCAAACTTTTTTTAGTTATGGACTCCTTTTAGATAGTAGATGTCGATTGCGGCATATTTTTCACAATGACATCATCATGACATCATCTATTGGCGCGGTTTTTAATCTGTGCACAAAATACATGGCGCTAAAAGTGCATAAAAGTGCACAAGTTTTGCTGGTCAATAACACAATATTTTCAAAATAAGTTAAAAGTTAGTTTCCTAAATTACCTCAATTGTTTTGAAAAGTTAAATGCTTTTAATAAGAGATGTTTCAGTCCATTAAACTAATTAAGGTACAATGTATTTCCACAATAATTAACGATGAAGTGACAAATCGGACCTCATGGCTAGCTGGCAAATTGTGCCGTGATTGCGCAATCACGGCTAGGCTTCAAAGACTGCCGTGATATTGGAATCCTAACCGAGAGAGGATATGCGCACGTTCTAATAGGGTTTTCGTTCAAAGGCATTGGATTGGGATAAGTTACATACCATCGTGTACCTTATCAAATTTATTAGTATGAAAAACACATTTTTGTTATTGTGACGTCATCAGGTGTCAAATTACGGTAATTCAAAGCTTGATATAGTAAATCTTTGCAGCACCATATCTCAAGAAGTACATAGCCGATTTTCAAACTTTTTTCAGTTGTAGACTCCTTTGGCATAGGAGATTAGCCTTGGGTAGCCGTGACCCCGGGTTGACCTTTATTTCCGGGTCAACTGGAAGTGGGACCATATCTCAAAAAGTACAAGCCCGATTTTCAATTTCTTTTCAGTTATAGACTCTTTGAGCATTGAAGATTGAACTTGGGTTACCGTGACCCCATGTTGAGTGATTGAATTGTTTGTTATATCACGATATTGGTGCATTGCTCAAGCAGGGTTTGATGAATCTAATAATAATAATAATAGTGGCTTCTTATATAGCGCACATATCCGCCACTCAGTGACGCTCAAGGCGCTTTTAACGTTCATTATTTTCCCTTAAGGTATTGTGGAGCTACGTTTTGAAGTATGAGACCAAGTCCTTTACATAGCACCATGCAATGGTTTACAAGGTGCTGTGGCGCAATATGCTGCCGATCAAACCAGGAACACCGGGATAAGTGCACTGGGTTCTTTAACGTGCATTACACAACACACGGGACCTACGGCTTAACGTCCCATCCAAAGGACGAAGCATGTGGTTAAGTATCTTGCTTAAGGACACAAGTGTCACGACTGGGATTCGAACCCACACTCTGCTGATCAGAAACACCAGAGCTTGAGTTCGGTGTTCTTATCCGCTCGGCCACGACACGTATACATTTATTACATACGTGATAAACGTGATTAGCAAAACAAAGTCATTCGTTGTTGAAGTTTAAACGACCATGGCCCAATTTCATAGAGCTGGATAAGCACAAAAAGGAGCTAAGCACAAATTATGGTTAGCAAAATAAGGTAACCAGCCAAAATACCATTTAACATGGACCATTTGTGACTGGTATCCTGTGTTAAGCAATATTTTTTGCTTAAGCAGCTCTATGAAATTGGGGCCAAGTTTTGAGCCTGGCCTCTTGGAATTCTACCAATTTGATATTATAGTAAGAACGTTTCCAGATTAACTGCTACCAACAAATTATTTTGATATCCAGAACTGTTTTTTTCAATAACTGAAAATGTTACCAAATAAGTGTATCAATTCGATTGTTTAATACAAGAAGGCTCATTCCTTGTGGAAATCACACTAATCTAAAAGTGGCAACATCACAAATATTTACAAGCCTGAATCTTAAACACTGACATACAAACCAAGTTTAGTATCAATTAAGGTTTTGCCAATTTCTTTAAATCTTAAATCTTCAGTCTTAAATCTTAAATCATGCTTGTTAAAAGTTGATTGCCAATCCTCTAGAGACTTTTTAGTTATCTAACCTTATTGTCAAATTGCTTGCTTATTTGGACACAACCAGATGACATGGTAAAGTCATTTGTTTCATCTAGTAGTTGGTAACATAAACAAAATCTGAAGAATTCATTCTGATCTATACCTGCAGGAGACATTAACTGACAATTTCACATCAGCAGTGATTCAGGTTCCCCACACAGTGTAAGATAGTGGACAAATTTATAAACAGTTTATATCAGCAGTAATTGTTTATATATTGTGCATTGTTTATTTCGACTGAGCACACATCCCTGGCAATCAGTCGCTGTAGTCACGTTCTGGCTAGGTACTGGTTTTTTTTTTCTCCACTGGTATGCCGAGTACAAGTTACTACAGCCAGAAAATAGGTTTGCTCAGATTCATCAGAAACACGTTCTTTGCTTCTAGGGATTGATGGAAGAGGGATTAACAATAGACTCCGTTGTGACATTGATTTTTTTTTAATAAGCAGCCTTGGCCATCAGTCGCTGTAGTCACGTTCTGGCTAGGTACTGTTTTTAATTTTCCACTGGGTAACATATCTAGGACAAAATATGATGAACAGTCTTTCACCAAATTTTAAATCAATTCATCTTGTTCATTGTGTATGTGTATCAAAATAAAAAGTGTATTGCAATCCTCAATAAATTGTTTACGTCAAACTGTTTCCACAGCGCTACCTTGTACGTGCAGGAAACAGTGACCCCTAAATGGCTCACAATAGCACCCTCTGATGGCAAACCGGGATTATATTGTCTCTTTGTTCATTTCCTAGCTGCTCACTACTCCAGTAGATACACATCAAAACCTACACAGTTTAAACCTTCATAATAATTGCTACCATGGATTGAGGAGAGACATTTTTTCTTGCCACGATTATATTTTTGTTTTTACAAAAAGGTGAAAACTAAGGCAGAGATTTAAAGACCTAGCTCAAGATGAATAGATTGGCGTTTATTTGTTTGCAACCTCAATAAAAAACAGCTGGGTTTAAATACACTCAATAACAATAAAATAACTTAAAAACTACAATACTAAACATTAATTTTCACAAATATAAAAAAAAAAAAAAAAAAAAAAAAAAACATGGCTTGCCCCCCCAAAACAGTAACTATTTGTAAAAGACATACAAAACAACACAACAGCGACACAACAGCGACCTAATGATTGTAGGTATCGAAAGAAAACAGGTTTACCTAAAATCCATTACAAATAATTATTGTCTGTCTTTGCTTTGTACTAAAAATAGAGGGCGCTGTCTAGCAGCAGCCGTGTTTTTTTATATTGCTCCATTGCTGTCTTACTTTTTACCGTTTTTTGTTGCCTTATTGACTGTCTACAACTTGTATCTACTAGTTTTATGTTTCCGTTCTACTTCGTCATATTACTGGACAGGTATGGCTGATATACGTTTTCTCTAAACCGTTCATTTTGCTCCTATTTTCTGTTGCGTTTTGTCATCGTAGCAGCTACATATCTTACATGGTGAACCCATGCACTACAGACTACAGCCACCAACAGAAATCCGCTAATCATATGCAAAGTACTTTATACAATGGCTTCTGAACAATCGCTTTCAAAGGTCGTGTACAGCTCTGATGATATTCTGCTGTTACGTAACAAGGCAACTAACCCGTCTGATCAACTGCGTGCCGTTGCTAAACAACTTGGCATTGTCAAGCGTCGGCGAGGACGTCGTGCTGGGTTTCCAGCAATCAAAAGCGAATTAATGAGAAACGCTCCAGAACTCTTGTCGCTTTCCCGAAAGACACGTCTAGTCAGTGCAGAGAATCATTTCCTTCTGTCATGCTCACCAATGTCCGCTCTATGAATGACAAATCTGACGAACTTTTCGCTACTGCCGAACACGCATGTGCCGACATAGTTGGCGTTACTGAAACCTGGTTTGGGACTTCTAATCCAGCATCAGCGAATCAGATGTCTGGATTTACTCTCTTCCATCGAGACCGTGGTGATCAACGAGGTGGAGGCGTTGCTATTTACGTCAGGAATGAACTTCATCTGTCTGAATTTGTATTCGAGCCTACACCTGCTCCGCAACTTGAATTTCTCTGGGTCAGAACAAATCTTAATAAATTTGTGAAGGAGAAAATTGATTTGTTCCTATGCATCATTTATTATCCTCCTCGTTCTCCGGTCAAACAAGAACTCATTGACCTTATCATTCAAACAGGGGATCAGATTCGCTGTGATCATCCAAATGCCTCATTACTACTGATGAGGGACTTCAACGATCTAGACACCAGTCACTTTGTTAGACATCTGAATGTCACTCAGATGGTCAGGAGAAACACTCGCAATGATCGTATCTTAGATATGATTTTTACTGACCAGCCAGAGCAGTTCAATAAACCCGTTATTAAAGCACCCATTGCCACCTCCGACCATGCTTGTGTCATTATGTCATCGATATCACAGCTTCCAAGACCACGCACTACCAAACATCACTATCGACCTTTTAGAGACTCCAACATACGCTCACTTGGTCGATGGATAACTGCCTACAACTTTGACTGGTTGCTTGTGCTTTCGAGTCCTGATGAAATGGTGGATGCATTTCAGAGTGTAATTCTAGAGGCATACCATGCTAACTTTCCTCTTGTTGTTTCTAAACGTAAAATCTCCGATAAGCCATGGTTCAATGAGTCCATCCAACAACTGATTGATCGTCGTCAACAAGCTTATAATATTGGTGATCGTGCAGAATTCAACCGCTTTCGCAATCTCGTTCAAAGAGAGATCATCGAAGCTAAGAAAACTCACGCTGCTCATGGCCTTCGGACTCTCAAGAGCACTCAACCTTCCAAATGGCATCGTCAAATCCGCAACCTGTGTGGCCTTGCTAAACCGTCATCCCTGCTCCCGCCTAGCGTGGGTCCGAACGAAACACAGCAGGCGGCCAGGGTCAATGAACACTTCGCTGAGATCTGTACCGAACTTCCTCCGCTCGATCCCTCATCTCTTCCAGCTTTCCTGCCAGCCCATTCAACACCGCCTTCTATCTCGAGACACGAAGTCTACAACCTTTTGCGGAAGCTCGATCAATCCAAGGCTACTCTTTCAACTGATATCCCCATCAAGCTCATCAAAGAGTTTGCATTTGAGCTATCTGAGCCACCAGCGTCAATTTTCAATGCCATACTGAAGACAGGCAAGTACCCTGCTTCCTGGAAAAAGGCTGTGATCTCACCAATTCCGAAGAAGAAACAGATTTCCAGTATTTCGGACTTACGACCCATCTCAATAACTGCCATATTCTCTCGTGTGTTTGAGACATTCATATCTAAGTGGGTTTTGCATGATATTACTCCTCAACTTGACCCACAACAGTTCGGCAACGTTGCTGGCAGCTCCACAACCCACTACTTGATCAGCCTGTTGGACTCCCTACTTCAGGGTCTTGACAAACCAGATCATTGTGCAACACTTTGTGCGTTTGATTTCGCTAAAGCATTCGACCGAGTTTACCACAGTGTTGTCGTCAAAAAGTTAACTGAACTCAATGTCGATCCATCAATCATACCCGTTATTTGCAGCTTCCTTACAGAACGTACTCAAGCTGTAAAGGTCGGTGCATCCGTATCCTGTGAATTGAAGGTAACCTGTGGGGTCCCGCAAGGTACCAAGCTTGGGCCCGTGCTCTTCCTGGTTCTCGCGAATGATATACTACCAGAATTTGATGCACGATGGAAATACGTTGACGATCTTACCCTTTTGGAAGTCCGTCGCATGACCAACCCGTCTTCCCTTCAAACGCAGATCGATCACCTCACTGAGTGGAGTAGAAAAAATGATATGAAACTCAACCCCAGCAAATGCAGTGCTCTCCATGTGTCTTTCAACAAGCACAAACCTATATCTCCTGACTTACTCATTGCCGAATCCACACTTCCGTCTGTCGACCATCTCAAGATATTAGGCCTCAACCTTCAATCTGATTTAAAGTGGGACACGAGTGTTTCTGATATGGTTTCAAGATCAAGCAAACGCATCTTTATTCTCTGTCGTTTGTGCAATCCTCAATTAATTGCTTACGTCAAACAGTTTCCACAGCGCTACCGTGTAAGTGCAGGAAACAGTTACCCCTAAATGGCTTACAATAACACCCTCTGACGGTTGACCCGGAAGTAAAGGTCAATATGGGGTCTCGGCAACCCAAGTTCAAACTTCAATGCTTAAAGGGTCTATAACTGAAAAGTAGTTGAAAATCGGGTGTGTAGTTCTTGAGATATGGTCTCACTTCTGGTTGACCCGGGAGTAAAGGTCAACATGGGGTCAAGGTAACCAAAGTTCAATGTTAAATGCTCAAAGGATCTATAACTGAAAAAAAAATTGAAAATCGGTTGTGTAGTTCTTGAGATATGGTACCACTTCCGGTTGACCCGGAAGTAAAAGTCAACATGGGGTCAGAGTAACCCAAGTTCAATCTTCAATGCTCAAAGGATCTATAACTGAAAAGAAATTGAACATTGGCTGTGTAATTCTTGAAATATGGTCCCACTTCCGCTTGACCCGGAAGTAAAGGTCAACCCGGGGTCACGTTAACTGAAGTTCAATCTTTAACACTCAAAGGATCTATAACTGAAAAGAAATTGAAAATCGGTTGTGTAGTTCTTGAAATATGGTGCCACTTCCGGTTGAACGGGAAGTAAAGGTCAACCCGGGGTCACGGTAACTGAAGTTCAATCTTTAATGCTCAAAGGATCTATAACTGAAAAGAAATTGAAAATCGGTTGTGTAGTTCTTGAGATATGGTCCCACTTCCGGTTGACCCGGAACTCAAGGTCAACATGGTGTATCGATAACCCAAGGCTAATTTCCAACGCCCAAGGAGTCTATAACTGAAAAAAGTTTGAAAATCGGCTGTGTACTTCTTGAGATATGGTGCTGCAAAGATTAACTATTTAAAGCTTTTAATTACTGTAATTTAACACCTGATGACGTCACAGTAACAAAAATGTGTTTTTCATACTAATAAATTTGTTAACGTACACGATGGTATGTAACTTATCCCAATCCAATGCCTTTTAACGAAAACCCTATTAGAACATGCGTATATCCTCTCTCGGTTAGGATTCCAATATCATGGCAGTCTTGACGCCTAGCCGTGATTGCGCAATCACGGCACAATTTGCCAGCCAGCCATGGGGTCCGGTTTGTCACTTTATCGTTAATTATCTTGGAAATACATTGTACCTTGATTAGTTTTATTGGTCTGGAAAAACTCTAAATGAAAGCATTTGTGTTAAAAAAAAAAAAAAAAAATTCTTTTAGGTCACTAAAATGTTACTTAATTGAAATATTATGTTTCTGGAAGTCGGATTTGTTTTTCACTTTCTCCTATGTGTTTTTTACACGGGTGAAATTGCCCAATAAATGACATCATGATGACATCGTTCTGCATTTTAGGCCAGCAAACTCATTTACATTATCCCAGAAGTCTAAAACTAAAAAAAAGTTTGACGATCGGGGGTATATTTTTTGAGAGATGGTGGTAATAAGATTTGCTAATTAAATATTCATGTCATTATAACTAAGTAAACTAATTAATTAATTTAAGCTATTTAGATTTTACAACAACTTCATGGCCTAAGCTTCAATATGATATAGGATTTAAGTCTGTCATATTCACTAAGGTTTTTTTTAAGAATTAAACTTAATTGTGTACAAAAGCTACGGGGATTTAGGCCGATAGAAAGAATAATAATAATAATAAAAATAATAAAAATCTCGACGAAAACAAAACCTGTTCCGAGAGTAGGTCGGAACAGCTAATAAAATAACTTAAAAATTACAATACTAAACATTAATTTACACAAATAATAAAAGCATAAAAACAAGAAACATGGCTTGCCCCAAAAACCAGTAACTATTTATTAAAGACATACAAAACAACACAACAGCGACTAAATGGTTGTAGGTTTCGAAAGAAAACAGCTTTATAAAATCCATTACAAATGATTATTTTCTGTCTTTGCGTTGTACTAAAAATAGGGCTCGATCACAATATTAATCTTACTTTGGTTTAAAAACTTTAAAAGCATTGCGCCGACTGAAGTACAATCGCTCCCATCATGCATCACTATATCTTGAACAAGAATTCGTACAAGCTCCTCAGCCCATCCCAGCAGTCTTGGATGAGACCGATGGGACCAACTTACACTGGTATGCCGAGTATACAAGTAATTACAGCCATAAGAAAAACAGTTTGCTCAGATTCATCAGAAACACGTTCTTTGCTGCAAGGGATTGATGGAAGAGAGAGATTAACAATAGACTCCATTGTGACGCATGTTTTTTTTAATAGGCAGCCCTGGCCATCAGTCGCTGTAGTCACGTTCTGGCTAGGTACTGGTTTTAATTTTCCACTGGTTCAGACATCTAGGACAAAGTATGATGAACAGTCTTTCACAAAATTTTAAATCAATTCATGTTGTTCATTGTGTATGTGTATCAACATAAAAAGTGTATTGCAATCCTCAATAAATTGTTTACGCCAAACTGTTTCCACAGCGCTACCTTGTACGTGCAGGAAACAGTGACCCCTAAATGGCTTACAATAACACCCTCTGATGGCAAACCGGGATTATATTGTCTCTTTGTTCATTTCCTAGCTGCTCACTACTCCAGTAGATACACATCAAAACCTACACAGTTTAAACCTTCATAATAATTCCTACCATGGATTGAGGAGAGACATTTTTGTTTGCCACAATTATATTTTTGATTTTACAAAAAAGATGAAAGCTAGGGCAGAGATTTAAAGACCTAGCTCAAGATGAATAGAATGGCGTTTATTTGTTTGCAACCTCAATATAAAAAACAGCTGGGTTTAAATAAACTCAATAACAACTAGATATCAGGTGTTTGTGAACAAACACAAAGCTGTTCCGTGTTTTTTTACATGCTCAAAGGTTTTAAACTGAAAAGAATTCGAAAATTGGCTGTGTAGTTCTTGATATATGGTCCCACTTCCGGTTGACCCGGAAGTAAAGGTCAACATGGGGTCACGGTAACCCAAGTTCAATCTTCAATGCTCAAAGGGTCTATAACTGAAAAGAAATTGCAAATCGGGTGTGTACTTCTTGAGATATGGTCCCACTTCCAGTTGACCCGGAAGTAAAGGTCAACTTAGGGTCATGGTAGCCGAAGCTCAATCTTCAATGCTCAAAGGGTCTATAACTGAAAAGAAATTGCAAATCGGGTGTGTACTTCTTGAGATATGGTCCCACTTCCAGTTGACCCGGAAGTAAAGGTCAACATTGGGCCATGGTAACCTAAGTTTAATGTTTAATGCTCAAAGGATCTATAACTGAAAAGAAATTGAAAATCGGTTTTGTAATTCTGGAGATATGGTCCCACTTCCGGTTGACCCGGAAGTAAAGGTCAATATTGGGTCGCGGCAACCCAAGTTCAAACTTCAATGCTTAAAGAGTCTATAACTGAAAAGTAATTTAAAATCGGGTGTGTAGTTCTTGAGATATGGTCCCACTTCCGGTTGACCCGGAACTAAAGGTCAACATGGGGTCAAGGTAACCAAAGTTCAATGTTTAATGCTCAAAGGATCTATAACTGAAAAAAAATTGAAAATCGGTTGTGTAGTTCTTGAGATATGGTACCACTTCCGGTTGACCCGGAAGTAAAGGTCAACATGGGGTCAGAGTAACCCAAGTTCAATCTTCAATGCTCAAAGGGTCTATAACTGAAAAGAAACTGAAAATCGGGTGTGTACTTCTTGAGATATGGTCCCACTTCCGGTTGACCTAGAAGTAAAGGTCATCAAGGGGTCACGGTAACCGAAGTTCAATTTTTAATGCTCAAAGGATCTATAACTGAAAAGAAATTGAACATTGGCTGTGTAATTCTTGAAATATGGTCCCACTTCCGCTTGACCCGGAAGTAAAGGTCAACCCGGGGTCACGGTAACTGAAGTTCAATCTTTAATGCTCAAAGGATCTATAACTGAAAAGAAATTGAAAATCGGTTGTGTAGTTCTTGAAATATGGTCCCACTTCCGGTTGACCGGGAAGTAAAGGTCAACCCGGGATCACGGTAACTGAAGTTCAATCTTTAATGCTCAAAGGATCTATAACTGAAAAGAAATTGAAAATCGGTTGTGTAGTTCTTGAGATATGGTCCCACTTCCGGTTGACCCGGAACTCAAGGTCAGCATGGTGTCACGATAACCCAAGGCTAATCTCCAACGCCCAAGGAGTCTATAACTGAAAAAAGTTTGAAAATCGGCTGTGTACTTCTTGAGATATGGTGCTGCAAAGAATACTTAATTAAAGCTTTGAATTACTGTAATTTGACACCTGATGACGTCACAGTAACAAAAATGTGTTTTTCATACTACTAAATTTGTTAACGTACACGATGGTATGTAACTTATCCCAATCCAATGCCTTTTAACGAAAACCCTATTAGAACGTGCGTATATCCTCTCTCGGTTAGGATTCCAATATCATGGCAGTCTTGACGCCTAGCGCAATCATGGCACAATTTGCCAGCTAGCCATGGGGTCCGATTTGTCACTTTATCGTTAATTATCTTGGAAATACATTGTACCTTGATTAGTTTTATTGGTCTGAAAAAACTCTAAGTGAAAGCATTTGTGTTTATAAAAAAACAACTTTCTTTTAGGTCACTAAAATGTTACTTAATTGAAAAATTATGTTTCTGGAAGTCGGATTTGTTTTTCACTTTCTCCTATGTGTTTTGTACACGGGTGAAATTGCCCAATAAATGACATCATGATGACATCGTTCTGCATTTTAGGCCAGCAAACTCATTTACATTATCCCAGAAGTCTAAAACTGAAAAAAGTTTGACAATCAGGGGTATATTTTTTGAGATATGGTGGTAATAAGATTTGCTAACTAAATATTCATGTCATTATAACTAAGTAAACTAATTAATTAATTTAAGCTAATTAGATTTTACAACAACTTCATGGCCTAAGCTTCAATATGATATAGGATTTAAGTCTGTCATATTCACTAATTTTTTTTTAAAGAATTAAACTTAATTGTGTACAAAAGCTACGGGGATTTGGGCAGATAGAAAGAATAATAATAATAATAAAAATAATAAAAATCTCGACGAAAACAAAACCTGTTCCGACAGTAGGTCGGAACAGCTAATAAAATAACTTAAAAATTACAATACTAAACATTAATTTACACAAATAATAAAAGCATAAAAAAGAAACATGGCTTGCCCCAAAAACCAGTAACTATTTATTAAAGACATACAAAACAACACAACAGCGACTAAATGGTTGTAGGTTTCGAAAGAAAACAGCTTTATCTAAAATCCATTACAAATAATTATTTTCTGTCTTTGCGTTGTACTAAAAATAGGGCTCGATCACAATATTAATCTTACTTTGGTTTAAAAACTTTAAAAGCATTGCGCCGACTGAAGTACAATCGCTCCCATCATGCATCACTATATCTTGAACAAGAATTCGTACAAGCTCCTCAGCCCATCCCAGCGGTCTTGGATGAGACCGATGGGACAGACTTACACTGGTATGTCGAGTATACAAGTAATTACAGCCATAAGAAAAACAGTTTGCTCAGATTCATCAGAAACACGTTCTTTGCTGCTAGGGATTGATGGAAGAGTGATTAACAATAGACTCCGTTGTGACATTGATTTTTTTTTAATAGGCAGCCTTGGCCATCAGTCACTGTAGTCACGTTCTGGCTAGGTACTGGTTTTAATTTTCCACTGGGTAATATATCTAGGACAAAATATGATGAACAGTCTTTCACCAAATCTTAAATCAATTCATCTTGTTCATTGTGTATGAGTATCAACATAAAAAGTGTATTGCAATCCTCAATAAATTGTTTACGTCAAACTGTTTCCACAGCGCTACCTTGTACGTGCAGGAAACAGTTACCCCTAAATGGCTTACAATAACACTCTCTGATGGCAAACCGGGATTATATTGTCTCTTTGTTCATTTCTTAGCAGCTCACTACTGGAGTAAATATACGTCAATACCTATACAGTACCTTCATAATAATTGCTACCATGGATTGAGGAGAGACATTTTTTCTTGCCACAATTATATTTTTGATTTTACAAAAAAGGTGAAAACTAGGGCAGAGATTTAAAGACCTAGCTCAAGATGAATAGATTGGCGTTTATTTGTTTGCAACCTCAATAAAAAAACCAGCTGGGTTTAAATACACTCAATAACAATAAAATAACTTAAAAACTACAATACTTAACATTTGTTTACACAAATATTAAAAACATAAAAAAATAAACAATGCCTGGCCCCCAAAACCAGTAGCTATTTGTAAAAGACATACAAAACAACACAACAGCGACACAACAGCGACTAAATGATTGTAGGTTTCAAAAGAAAACAGGTTTACCTAAAATGCATTACAAATAATTATTGTCTGTCTTTGCATTAAACTAAAAATAAGGCTCGATCACATTATTAGCTGTTCCGAGGTAGTAGTCGGAACAGCTATTTTTAATCTTACTTTGGTTTAAAAACTTTAAAAGCATTGCACCGATTGAAGTACAATCGCTCCCATCATGCATCACTATATCTTGAACAATAATTCATACAAGCTCCTCGGCCCATCCCAGCGGTCTTGGATGAGACCGATGGGACCAACTTACACTGGTATGCTGAGTACAAGTAATTACAGCCATAAGAAAAACAGTTTGCTCAGATTCATCAGAAACACGTTCTTTGCTGCTAGGGATTGATGGAAGAGGGATTAACAATAGACTCCGTTGTGACATTGATTTTTTTGTTAATAGGCAGCCTTGGCCATCAGTCGCTGTAGTCATGTTCTGGCTAGGTACTGGTTTTAATTTTCCACTGGTTCAGAAATCTAGAACAAAATATAATGAACAGTTTTTCACCAATTCTTAAATCAATTCATCCTGTTCATTGTGTATATGTATCACCAACAAGTTTTTTGTGCAATCCTCAATTAATTGTTTATATCAAACAGTTTTCACCGCGCTACCTTGTCATGCAGGAAACAGTTACCCCTAAATGGCTTACAATAACACCCTCTGATGGCAAACCGGGATTATATTGTCTCTTTGTTCATTTCCTAGCTGCTCACTACTGGAGTAAATATACGTCAATACCTACACAGTTTAAACCTTCATAATAATTGCTACCATGGATTGAGGAGAGACATTTTTGTTTGCCACAATTATATTTTTTATTTTACAAAAAGGTGGAAACTAGGGCAGAGATTTAAAGACCTAGCTCAAGATGAATAGATTGGCGTTTATTTGTTTGCAACCTCAATAAAAAAACAGCTGGGTTTAAATACACTCAATAACAATAAAATAACTTAAAAACTACAATACTAAACATTAATTTACACAAATATTAATAAAAAAAATTAAAAACATGGCTTGCCCCCCCCAAAACAGTAACTATTTGTAAAAGACATACAAAACAACACAACAGCGACACCACAGCGACTAAATGATTGTAGGTATCGAAAAAAACAGGTTTACCTAAAATCCATTACAAATAATTATTTTCTGTCTTTGCTTTGTACTAAAAATAGGGCTCGATCACAATATTAATCTTACTTATGTTTAAAAACTTTAAAAGCATTGCGCCGACTGAAGTACAATCGCTCCCATCATGCATCACTATATCTTGAACAAGAATTCGTACAAGCTCCTCAGCCCATCCCAGCGGTCTTGGATGAGACCGATGGGACAGACTTACACTGGTATGTCGAGTATACAAGTAATTACAGCCATAAGAAAAACAGTTTGCTCAGATTCATCAGAAACACGTTCTTTGCTGCTAGGGATTGATGGAAGAGGGATTAACAATAGACTCCGTTGTGACATTGATTTTTTTTTAATAGGCAGCCTTGGCCATCAGTCGCTTTAGTCACGTTCTGGCTAGGTACTGGTTTTAATTTTCCACTGGGTAATATATCTAGGACAAAATATGATGAACAGTCTTTCACCAAATGTTAAATCAATTCATCCTGTTCATTGTGTATATGTAGGCCTATCACCAACAAGTTTTTTTGTGCAATCCTCAATTAATTGCTTACGTCAAACTGTTTCCACAGCGCTACCTTGTACGTGCAGGAAACAGTTACCCCTAAATGGCTTACAATAACACCCTCTGATGGCAAACCGGGATTATATTGTCTCTTTCTTCATTTCTTAGCAGCTCACTACTGGAGTAAATATACGTCAATACCTATACAGTACCTTCATAATAATTGCTACCATGGATTGAGGAGAGACATTTTTGTTTGCCACAATTATATTTTTGATTTTACAAAAAAGGTGAAAACTAGGGCAGAGATTTAAAGACCTAGCTCAAGATGAATAGATTGGCGTTTATTTGTTTGCAACCTCAATAAAAAAAACAGCTGGGTTTAAATACACTCAATAACAATAAAATAACTTAAAAACTACAATACTTAACATTTGTTTACACAAATATTAAAAACATAAAAAAAAAAACATTGCCTGGCCCCCAAAACCAGTAGCTATTTGTAAAAGACATACAAAACAACACCACAGCGACACAACAGCGACTAAATGATTGTAGGTTTCAAAAGAAAACAGGTTTACCTAAAATGCATTACAAATAGTTATTGTCTGTCTTTGCGTTAAACTAAAAATAGGGCTCGATCACATTATTAGCTGTTCCGACGTAGTAGTCGGAACAGCTATTTTTAATCTTACTTTGGTTTAAAAACTTTAAAAGCATTGTACCGATTGAAGTACAATCGCTCCCATCATGCATCACTATATCTTGAACAATAATTCATACAAGCTCCTCAGCCCATCCCAGCGGTCTTGGATGAGACCGATGGGACCAACTTACACTGGTATGCTGAATACAGGTAATTACAGCCATAAGAAAAGCTCAGGGTTTACTCAAAGCCTGTACCTCAATGCTCAGAGTAAGAATGTATGAGGCCCATCATTACAAAGACATATTATAAATTGTAACAAAATGTTCGTTGGATCTTTTTGGTAAATGTATTAATTTAACAAATTTGAGTTAGAGTTATTTATTTGAGAGGTTGTCGAAAGAAGCGCCGGGTATCTTTGATAAATAAAGAAATATCAGCTGTAGAAATCAACAAAAAAGCAAAGTAAATGTATAACATATCAAGAAACTACGTATATTATTTTGGGTTTATTTGATGAATGTTATATAACGGTTTCTGATACTGTTTATAATTTGAAAGCATGCATCGATCTACTCGTCATTCTAACATGAGCTCTGTACGTCTACCATTATTATTATTATTTTTTTATAATAATAATAGTATAGTCTTGAATAGCGCATGTATCTACCAATAAGGTACTCAAGGCGCTTGAACAGACGAACAGAAAGTTTTTCCCGCAAGGTATGCGGGGCTACATTTTTGAAGTATAAGACCTATTCCTTTACATAGCACCATGTAATGGTTTACAAGGTGCTGTGGCGCAATATGCTGCCGATCAAACCAGGAACACCGGGGCGAACCATGTTTAATGTTTTATATCATATTGCCGTTTAATAGACATGCAGTGAGTCTCCATCTTTTGTTATCTTTTTCGCATATCGTCAAATTGCATAGTCAGTCTGTACAAAAAATATCTTAAGTGACATATCAGTAGCTTATAAAGTGATTTGATGCCTCAAATTTCAAGAGATACAACTGTGTGAATTGGAACAACACCAAATTAATGATTAAGATGCCAGTAGGGCTCAAAGAGCAATCTTTCTTAATTGAAGAGTTGGCTTAGTGAAGGTAGTTGTGATTAACGGAATGAAGCGCATACTGTTATCATTTTCTAGGTCAACCAATAATCATACCTGACAATAAAGCCAACTAGTTTAAATTTTAAGTGCTCAAATTAACCATTACCAATGCGCGGATAAGTTACAATGGAAACATTGATAAGATTACAGTTCTTACATTAAATGAGAACAAAAACCACTTTTGTTTGCTAAAATCATATTTTTGAATTTAGTAAAATAATTTTAAAAAATACAGTTTTTTGTAAAAAAAAAAGAGAAATTGTTACCTGCCACCTGCCCAATGTATTGCTCAAGCAGGGCAAGATGAATCAAACAAAGTCGTTATCCCGTCGTGCAATTTCTTTGAAAATTGTATTTTAATCGAAATTAGTATATGTAGAGAAAAAAATGCAACATCAACAATTTACAAAAGTGTAAATAGGGCGGAGGTTCAAAGACCAAGCTAAAGAATGTAGGTATCGAAAGCAAACAGTTTTGTCTGAAATCTCACTATGTAAAATTCATAAGCTATTGTGAATCCTCCTGAGAATTTGTTTTCAATGTCTGAAACGCTGCAAATATAAATGCAGAAAATGCTATTTTTTCATTGTGTATGCAAAACTGTATACTGTTTATGTAAATTTCACAGGTTTCTGGTATGGTGTGTTTATTGAGAGCCATTAGAGGGAAATCAATTTAGTCTTGCCAAAAAAGGGGTGTACCTTCTCTTTATTTGAACCCATCTTAATTGAGTCCAAGAGACTGTTATCGGTCACGCAGAGATGATGATATGTTATTGGACAATTAAAAAGTGGAATCAGCAGAATGTTCTTTAGAGACCCCCGTCCATAAGAAGCTTTCGAGAATAAAATCATTGGTTAAACTTAGCTAAGAATACAAATCGATTTCAAATTTTTAATCAAGTAAATTATAGACTGAAACCAAAATTAAAGTGGCTTGCATTGGTACCTAACATTTGTTTTGATATATGCGCCAACTGGCTTGAGGGAGAGGTGCTGTAAGTAATAAAATAAAAAAAAATAAAAATGAGTTTGTAACGAACAAACGCTAGGGTTTTGGTTATATTTGGAATAATAACACCCTGTAGTGCTGTGTGTATATGATACACCATTATTTAAATGTGTTTATTTACTAAACAATAAAAATGTTGTCCTAAATGCCTGTTGTAGCTTATTTTGATATATTGACTAGCCCCCTCTAGAGGCTGTTTGCATTGCAGTGTGCATCCTCAGTCCGCTCTATAGCTTTTTCAATATGGCGGTGGTACATGCAAATTCATACGGTTTCATATGCTGAAAATTTGTTGGGATGATGGCGTCATCAATAACGTCATAACATCTACTTATAAAATAAGCATTTAATACTTCAAAACTTCCCATCGGGAGACTTTTAAATATTGATCTTAAACATTTGGAATAAGTGAACTTTGAAAGATTTGTGAAGGAAAAAAAAGAACAAAAATTCTCAAGTAATGGGGCTTTGTTTCCTTTTTTATAAAAAAACAAAAAATTTCTCTAAGTTATTACTTCCTGATAATTACAAAGATTAAAATTGAAGTTCTGTCGAGATAACCAATGTCTGTCAAAACCAGGCTACCTATGTTTTGTAGTTTACTGTGTGGGTTTGGATTATGTGAAACTCTTAAATAATGCTGCAGATACTTTGTAAAAGTTCTTCATATATTTATGACTTTACAAATCTGAAGAGATTTTTATTTTGTTTCTTTCTGAAAGAATCAGGAAATCAAAACTTCCCAAAAATATTTTATGACATCTGTCCAGAATTTCTTTTGTTTATGACTCCATAACAGATAAAAACTGTTCAGCATTTGCAGGGTGACATGAAACTTTCATGCACATTATTTAATTTATGGGGTAATATTTGTTTACATATGAGCATGATCACCACCAAATTATTTGGTGACTTTTCAGGCTCAACTAGCTGGCTCAACAGTGAGCTCATGGAGTACAAATTGTGTAAATTTATTTCCTGTGTCTTTACAAACATAATTGCTTATTAAAATCAATGAGTGTAAAAGTAAGGATGAACTAGATATTCAGTTTTTGTTGGTTACAAAAACAAGGTGTTCGCGAGTGATGTCATTAAATTATGATTAAATTGGTGACAAAAATCTTATGTTTGGTTCAGAAGTTAGTTTTTTCCAATATAAAACTTCAACTTCCGATTTGAACAGGAAGTCAGGTCAAATGGGGTCACATTTTGTGAAGTGCTTGTTGAGATTTTAAAGACCTGTTTAATGACGTAATGACTGTACAAATCCATTATGTGCATGGTACAGGAGATATGTTTTTGACAAACATTAAATATCATTGAAACGGAAGTCAAGGTCAAATGGGGTCACATTGTGTGTATCTTTTCTTGAGTTTTACATACTTTTCCAATAATGTATAGATTGTAAAAACCCAATGTGTAGTTCAGAAGTTATGATTTTTTGAAACACTAAATTTCAACACCCGGTTTAAACCAGAAGTCAAGGTCAAATGAGGTCACAATGTGTATCGCAAGTTAAGTCCTTGGAGCCCTTTCGGATGACGCATAGACGATAAAAATCCAAAGTGTGGTTCAGGAGTTATGTTTTTTTCAAATAAAACATTTCATCTTCTGGTTTGAACCGGAAGTAAAGGTCAAATGGGGTCACATTCTGTGCATCGTTTCTTAAGCCTTCATCATTGCCTTCCTACACCATTTTTGATATGGCACTGTAAAATACAAGATACGTGTGCCAAGTAAATCAATATCACTCTAAGAGATGCTTCAGAATTCTGAATGTTATTTTCACTTTGCTGCATGCACTCGCATGATATATTTTGTTCATTTTTGTAGATATTTATTTGATCAATAGTTAGAAACCCTGTGCATTTGTGTGAGACTGTGAGCGTGACTCACAATGCAGGGAGTTATTGAAGCCGGTCTCCGCTCTACCTAGGATGACCTTGCTCCTTGAACAACAGAATCAAGTTAAGATTCAAAACCTGACTCATGTAAACTTTCTCAGAGTTAAAAAAAAATAGTTTACAAGTTGTTTACGGTTTCATGGCTTCTGACTGGCGCCCTTTTGGATTAATGTTTAGTGGTGTTATTGACAGTAACCGCTAGTCATTTGCTTGTTTTTTTAGTCTTGTTTTGTTTTATTTATTACTATTATTGTTTGTTAGAAGCGCTTTGGGCGCCTTTTTAGGCGGGTTTTGTGCTATATAAGATCTTTTGGTTTATTAATAATAGGGAGACCACTAACATAGACCTCAGTAGCTCAGTTGGTAGAGCGCTGGCATGTTAACCCGGAGGTCAAGTTTAAAACCCGCTCTAGTCAAAGTTTTTTTGTTTAACCTTAAATTATTGAAATAAATTTTAGAAACTTGTTTAGAAGTTGTTCACAGGACTAAGTAAATAACAATTAGAGTAATGATTTTACCACTCTCACTTTGGGCAATGGCTAAACTCAATACATCAGTATGTGTATGCCTCAAAATGCCACTGTTGTGCCATGATGGGGTACAGGTTAGATTCCAAATCTGCCTCGCTTAAAAATTTCCCAAAGTCAAAAAAAACTAGTTAACAAATTGTTTATATGACTATGAGTAGATTCACGTAATTGCTTCATACATAGTTCACAAGTTGTTTACAGGCTAGGACTTAGTCAATAACAATTTAATAAAACCTAAAAATAACACTTTTACAGTACAGCGCCCTCTTTGACGCGAACATGAGTAGCCAGAATTGTACAAGGTTTTAATAAAATACCCCGAAATTCCGATCGTGTAGCATGGAATGATACAATGGGTAGAGGTCTTCAGAGTGGAAGGTGCGAGGATCAATTGCTACTTTAAAACTTTCTTTTTTTCATCACCAAAATGGTTAAACTTGTCTGGGGAATAAAGACTTTCCTTGAATGAAACAAAAGAAAATCAAATAAAGTCATGCATATGGTTTGATGTTTGTTTTATTGATTTGTTTTATTTGATAATCCCTCTCGTTCCAATTTTGTTTTCACAATCTTGCCCTATCTACTGGCCTTGGTGCCCACCAGAATTTGGCTCGATCCAAGGCAAACCATTCAATATTACCCCCCCCCCCTATAAATGATTCAAATATACCTCATTCCAAACAAATTTTGTTTTGTTTCCATTTTGTTTTCTCCCTCCTTCCTTTTTTCAGCGCACTGAGTACCTAGGTGGAGGATTTGTGCACTTTGGTGACACTCTGTTGTAATAACTATTTGAACGGTGGCCTAATTACAACTGTAATATTTTAGGTGAATTTTTGTATTTTTTAGTTATAGTGAATGTCAGTGAAGCAGCTGCTGATAAAGTGTGTTACTTCACTCAAGAGCCGGATCCATCTGAAGCAAACAGACTACGATGGATCCAACCATTCAAGGATATGTGTTCATGTACCTCAATCAGACCAGGAGGGCTGTATACAGTAGCTCCAAACAGAAAGACTAAACCAAACTACATTGATCAACCAATCTTCACTAAGGATCGAGGAGAGATACATGACCATTATGGATGCCATGGTAAGACTGGTTCAATACTACTGTAGGTACAGTTATAGAGTTATACAAAAACAAAGCATCTGGGCATCTAATGATTTTTTACAGGCACTTAAACTCTTCTGGGCAGATGAACAGCGGTTAACCTAAAGCAAGCCAGGTACCGTGTTTCACTTGAGTTTTAAGTGAGGATAATAATAATAAGTAAGATTTTAAACTTTGCAAGGTGGAAGTATAACTAAGAGAGGTTTGTGGTAACACTATGTGAATATCTCTTTTGAATAGTGTTGGTTCTGAAAAGAACTGGTGGTTAACGACTCAACTTTTCAATCAGTATGCTCTGATCGTCTTCAAGAGAATGCTGGACTCTGTTGCTGGATGCTGCTAAAGTACTTGAGCTTGGTGTTGCGCGAAGGCGGGAACTGGATAAGCTGGGTAGAGTTCGGTGAAGCGTGTAGGCTTGAGTGGGACTAAACCTAAACTGAAACCCACAGGGAGTGGGCAGGGAGTGTGTGCTCACTGAACTGAATCAGTTGGTGACAAGCACAGGGAAGGAGAGGGAACCTAGAGGAGACTGAGGGTATAGATGACCCAAGTCTAAGGGGTAGGGGATGTGACCTCGTGCGCTCGGTGTTATTTGAGTCTAGTGGGAAGATTATGCCTGGTTTCCCCGACATAAACCTTCCCACATTCGCATGGAGTGCGGTAAACTCCTGCACGTGTGGAGGGATCTTGCTTGTCCTTATGAGATTGAAGAGAGCTTCAAAGTTTCTTGGGGGCAGAGTGGTAGACCTTGATCCCTGCTTGTCGGAAGATATGCTGGAGATGGTGGGAAGGGGGACCTAGGTAGGGCAAACATACTGAGGGAGTGGGTGGTTGACTTTGGGTATAGGAGACCCTTCCGTCGGGATTGGGGACTGGCTTGCTGGTCTTGACTTGTCTTGAGTTGTCTCTGTTGCACTTCAGTGAACACCAAGCTCAAGTACTTAAGCAGCATCCAGCAACAGAGTCCAGCATTCTCCTGAAGACAATCAGAACATACTGATCGAAACGTTGAGTCGTTAACCACCGGTTCTTTTCAGAACCAACACTACTCAAAATAGATATTCACATGGTGTTACTGCAAACCTCTCTTAGATAATAATAATAACTAGTTCTTATAAAGCACATTTTACAATAACGTCTCAATGTGCTTTACATTAGTGCCCTGGTCATTGGGCCAATAACATTCCTGTAATCTTTCTCAGCTCCCTGGGAAGTATACAGCCCCGAGCTGCCATGCGCTCCGAAGGCTTTTTCAAATACAATTTCACCCTCTACCCTTGCAGGTACCCATTTATACCCCTGGGTGAAGAGAAGCAATTATAGTGAAGTATCTTGCTCAAGGATACAAGTGTCAGGACCGGGATTCCAACCCACACCCTGATGACTTAACCATCGGAACTTGAATTTGATGCTCTAAACCACCCAGCCACATCACACCCAAATGTACATTTCAACGTATGGGTTAA
This sequence comes from Plazaster borealis, assembly GCA_021014325.1. Taxonomy (NCBI): domain Eukaryota; kingdom Metazoa; phylum Echinodermata; class Asteroidea; order Forcipulatida; family Labidiasteridae; genus Plazaster; species Plazaster borealis. Next base: position 2,051,901 of record CM037455.1, read on the forward strand.
AAATCACAAAATTTTGCAAAATGGTTTGTGTACAAACTTTTGACATATTCAATACTGTTAACTCTTTCAGCAAGTTTCAGGACCTAACATTTAATAGTTTTGAAATTACACTAATTAGCATGACCGACGAATTACTAGATTTGCCACTTTGTGTCTCCATAAAGTGGTGTATCATGATATGCCACTTTATCCATTGAAACACATAGCACTAGCATGGTGCCAAACATGTGTAGTACATCTTCAGCAATTTTAAGAAGTGGCATAATATGTTGACTTTATTTACGTTTTCACAAAGCAAAGCATCCATTAGTTTGTAAACAGCGCTTTGAGTGCAAGTCTTGTTTTTTTGTTTTTATCAAAGAGACATATGTGTTCAGGAAATAAATACTCATCACAGATTGAAAACACATTAACAGTTTTGCATTAATAAAGTCAGCTTTATTTTGGTATTGATATTTTTGTTAACAAATAGTAAGCAGTCACCGGAACAGCAGTTTGAAAAATAGTTCAACTTCAACAGCAATTTTCTCCAAACACAGAGTTTGGCTATGGTGCACTATCTGTCAGTTTGTGGTGTGAAAGACGACATGTAATGAATAGTTAACACAAATAATCATGTAAGGTGTTATGAATGGATTGAGTGCAAAGTTAGAGGGGGGTACTATTGATGCCAGTTGTTACATTACACTCCATCCAAAAGGCCCATACTCTGCTGCAATTCAGACTGGGCAAAACGTGGCAGAGTCAATCAATATTAAGGTTCTTGTTCAGTTATTGTTCAATCTGACTTCATCTGTTGATCTTATGTCAATAAAGAAATATAAAAAGCAATCGCAAGAGGTCTTAAAAAAGCCTGCACTAATGTCATAAAATTGCAAATTTTACCAATACAGACCTGAATAAATACTCTGACTCTATCTGTTGATTTTTTTTAGTAAATTTAACATGATCATTTTCAACAGATTGAATATCATGTCTTTTGTTTCTTGTTTAATCATCAGACTGTCAGGCTTTGTTGGATGCTGGTCACAGAGAGGATGGTATCTACATTATCTATCCCTTCCAGAATGATGAAGGAATAAAGGTGTTGTGTGATATGACGATGCATACAGGCTGGATTGTAAGTACATCAAATTATACTTCATGCCTTTAGGGTTCTATCATTTATTCAGAATCATAGACATTCAGACAATTAGTTATTTTTTGAGGTGGAAACTCACAAAAGTAGATTTTGCATCAATGGTGTTTGAATTATTGCGTTGAATCTAAACATGTGAAGTGCCAGCATTCTTCTAGTAAATCAAAGTACTGAAGAACAAGGATCCACATTTCTTACCAGAAATTATAAAACCATGCTGTTCTTATGCCCAACTCTTTAGAAACCACAGTAGCCATAAGCGGCTTCAACCAAAATGCAAGATTTGCAAGAAGTAATATAAATCCTTTAAGTGTGAGGCCTAACCTCTCAGTCAAGGCCACAAGTGATGCTTTTATAATTTTTCCCAGTTGCAATGCTTAGAACAGTTGAACGTCCTGGACATCGTAGACTCAACCTTTCCACATATCTTTGGGGGGGGTTTAGTTCCAGAGTAGTGTAGGTTTTTTATGGCCGGAAAAAAAGTAGCTGCCATAAATTCATGTACACAATAAATGCTACATGTGTTAGGGTTATAGGGTTATATCAGAGTACCAGACCCAATTTAACAGCCCTGGAACTAAATTTCAGATTTGACCTTCATTAAAAGTTACTAGGTCTAACAAAAAGAAAGTAGAAAATCCAATCTTAACCAAATTAAATATAACTTTATTTCTAGGTTGTCCAGCGGCGCTATGATGGATCAGTCAATTTCAACCGCAGTTGGGCAGAATACAAGGATGGCTTTGGGTCGATGGATGGTGAGTTCTGGCTTGGCAATGAGATTCTACATAAGCTGACTGATGCTGAAGGGAAGTGGACAATCCGTTTGGACCTCACCAATGAACATAACATCACTGGTCATTTAATGGAGACACCCTTTCACATCGGACCTGAGAACTACACCCTGTCCATGGAGCATTTGAGTATACAACCAACTGGTATGTCTACAATTGCTTGTATTAATCATCACCAGGAGGACTACAATCTTCATCTAATAACTATTGCTGAATAAGTCTGAAATATATTTTCATGAAATACTACTAATGTTTCCATATTTATGAATGTTTTGATTCTTTATCTGAGAAATTTTTAACAGTGACTTAACTTCCTATAAAACACAGTATTTTTTTTGGCTAAAATGGGTAAAAAAAAAAAAACAGTTCATCACCAAGTTCCTCATGTAATTAAAGGCTATTTTGTTTTGTTTGGTTTCAGTTGGTAGATATTGTGGACATGCACTTGGAATGGAAGACAGGACTATTGCTGATGAGAGAATAACAGCATCTAGTCAGTGGGATTCATCGACTCAGCCAAGTAATGCACGACTGAACCTGAACCATTATTGGTGTCCAGCTGGAGGGCAATTTGAGGATTCATGGCTTCAAGTAGATATGGGTGCAGAGCCTGTGCAGATTGAGGGTGTCATCACACAGGGCCATCCATACTCCGATTGGTATGTGACACATTACCAGATACAATACAGCATTGATGGTAATGCATGGCTGTATGTGAATGGGACCTCTACTCCACAGGTAAGAGTATTCAGCAAAGACACCCTCCATCCCAACATGTATTCCATATAAACAGAGACACTTCAATGAAGCTGTACAGTCATTATTCATCATCTAAGTATTAATTATTATTAATTCATTTATTTCTTATCATGTCCACCTCTGATTTCATTGACAGACATTTCATGGCAACACTGATGGAAACACCCCAGTTACCAATATGTTCAAGCAGCCTATTCAAGCACGGTACATCCGCCTCAGACCAACAGCCTGGAAAGACTACCCTAAACTACGTATTGAACTCCTTGGCTGCAGAGGTAAGTGATATGACTTAGTTATGTCTGGTGCTAAGCACTCTGTATGTTCTCAAATAACAGGTTTATGATACAGAATTTCTTTAATTTAATTGAGACATAACAAACTAAACTTAAATAACATTTTGTTCTTCATTACACTTTCCCATGATTGATTCGCTACTCAAATAGTTGATGTTCTTCTTTAGTGGCACTGGAAGCTGACTTGGTGGATAAACATGACCTCAGCCTGTTTTATATGCCTTATATGCAAAGCTAATAGCTTAAACAATGTTTATAGAACAATACTCACTATTTCTTCACAGAATAAATAACATTAGTGCTGTTGGTCAATGAATTGTCGTCAATCTTAAAGAGGTGGTCCATTTCGTTCATTGTGATATGCTCATTTTCCAATAGATAGAGTCCTCATGTGAGTGGGAAAAAAATACATGTCTCTAACCTCATGTTGAGATGGTATAAATTGCCATTGTATTCGATACCCTTCCAGTGCGAAATTTGTCAATATCAAAAAACATCCAATGACATCACTTTGGTCTACATGGGTCTGTACATTTTTGTACAGTGAATCTTGGTTCATTAGTGACTGTTTCAAAGCAAAATTTGAAACACGTCATCATTGGATTTTAACAATAAATTGGTCTTTTCATTCTAAGGAAGAATTTGTCGTCAGTCAAGAGGTCAAATTCACAACCGTTTTGATTGAATATAGTCAAAAGTCAGGAATTAGCTAAAAATTCCCCGTACATGAATGTTAAATGTCTTTAAAATGTTACATTAGTTACCTGTCGCATGACTAAAATTAATGAAATAAAATAAATGCAGTGTATTGTTGCCTTTACTGCATGCCTTGTTCTAATTTCATGTGAATTTCCTCCAGACTCGGGAAATAATGTAACGTGATTCCTTGTGTCATGAAAATTCTCTTCACATACGTTATAAACCAGACTTTAATGAAAAGATAGTTCCGAAAAACATATCTATGAAAATAATCATACTTTTATGGATCATTTATAGGCAATATGAAAACAAATGTGTGTAATTATTTAATGTCTTTTCAGTTGATGGAGGCTGTGGCCATTCTCTTGGAATGGAAGATGGTAGCATCCATGATGACAGTATAACATCATCCTCTACTGGTGAAGGTCACTGCCCATATAACCCTAAAGGACGGCTAGATGTGAAAGGTGGCTGGTGTCCCCAATGGAGTGACAGAGACACTGCATGGTACCAGGTTGATTTACAACAGCCAGCACTGATTAAAGGTGTTATAACACAGGGCAACAACTACAGAGGTAACTGGGTGACAGAGTTCCTGATTGCATACAGTGGCAATGCACAAGACTGGGGATACATAGGAGGGACATCTGAGGTCAATGCACAGGTATGACATCATACATAAATGGCAGAAAATCATCATGCAGATTAATGATTTGAAATATCAACTTAAGAAGCAAGTTAATATTGTTTCTTCAATGAGTCACTGAAATGGCATGGGTAACATTCCTTCAAAATCAACAAGCATGATATCAGTATTGTATTATTTTCCATGTTGTATGTACACATAGGAAATCAAGATTATACGATTAAACAAAAGGAACTGCAAAATAATAGCTATGACAGCTTTTGTACACTAAACTTACATAACTTGATTTCTCCACAAGAAAATAGCAGCATATAATTCTTATAACCCTTGTGTTTTTCTACCATTTTAGCTTCGAGATGGTTGGTTATAGTTGTCATCGTGAGTCAAAAGATTTTTTCACATAACATTATTCCTTCAAAATACGTGTAGCAGCATATGACAGCAGAACTTCATACGACCAATGTGTATTCCAACCATTGTAACTCTGAGATGATTTGTTGTGAATGAGCATCAACTTTTTTTCTTTCACAGAGATTCCCTGGAAATAGTGACAAGTACACCAGAGTAACCAACATGTTTAATGAGGGAATCAGAGCACGCTACATCCGCATCATACCAACTGGGTATCAAGGCGATCGTCCATCAATGCGTGTTGAACTCCTTGGATGTAATGGTAAGGTCATCTTATAAACAACCCTTGTGTTTACTTCACAAAACTAAAACATTAAATATAAACACACATGTAAAAGTTTATTTGATATATTTGACAATGCATATTGAAACAATGGATACCAATATACTTACTTTACAAGTAAAAGGAAAATTGTATATAATTTGAAAAAACGGGAGAGCCTTCATTTCTTCTTTCTATGAATTTTAAACCAAAGAGATCTTTTACCTTTTTTTTTTTTTTTTTTTTTGATCTAGCAAAAACATTTTATCAGAGAACTTTAACATTTGATTTAAATGATTACAGACTACAGTGTGGTGTCAAGGATTACATAATCCACTTTCCATACTGTGTACCAAAACAAAACAAATTATGTTCCAAAAGCCACACAGTGAAGATCATTATGATCATCATTATAATGCTGCATTAGTAAGACACACTTCAGTAATGCTAATATTGAGTTTCCATTAATCTTCAATAGAACGCTGGTTTTGTTTGCAACGTCTTGGAATGGGAGATGGTAGCATTCTTGACTACCGCATCACAGCATCAAGTACAAATGGGAAGGTAGATGGTAACTGTCAATCAAGCAATGCACGACTCACTCAATCAGCAAACAGTAAAACTATTGGCTGGTGCCCTGAACCTAATGACAACAAACCATGGTTACAGATTGATCTAGAAATTAAAGTCATAGTAGAGGGAATTATGATGCTGCAGGGATCTGATCAGGGAACCAGTGTAGATATGAGTCATGAGTACCAGCTGGAGTACAGTGATGACCAAAGCACTTGGCATAATATGAATTCAACACAGGTAAGAACTTTGATGTCTAACCTACACTGATGTGTTAATTGCTGCACATAAAGTGTCCATCATAAAATCAAACTTTTTATGATTTTGTGCTAAAACTATTCAAATACTGGTTTGAATATCAATAAAGAACAAGTTTTCATAAATTTAGTCCCACATTGAAAACTGATAAGCAAAAACTTTCAAATGGAATTGCATAATCATCGGTACCATTTGATTATCCCACCAGATCACTGCACCAAACACAATGCAGCTGCCCCAATGGCTACAGCTACATTGCAGCTATACATTTTGTAATGGGCTTTTATAATGTCAGACCTGCATTCTTGAAATTATTTCACCTGTTGTGATTTGTCTAGATTGTGAAGCTTGATTGATGAGTTTACTGTGTCTAAAGTTAAATGTTGTATACAAGTGCAATGCTAGTCTTCAGTGCTGATGGGATCACACTGTTACAGTAAGTAAGGCTGTACATATGTTTAAACAAATTAAATTAATTTTGCATTTGTATCACAACAGATAATCGGAAAGAACACCGCATCAAGCTCTGAAGCTACCAGCATGTTCCATCCACCAATCACATCTCGTTATATCCGCATCATACTAGACCAGACTGATGGCACTCTATGGATACGTGTTGAACTCCTGGGATGTAAAGGTGAGTTTCTTCAAGTAATGATTTAATCACATTATCATGATGCAAACTGTCGTGTTCCTCAGAATGGAAGCAATGGACTTATCACGAGATACTTCCATATAAACAAAGAGTCCCAAATACACTCAAGAAAATTAGAGTTCAGCACACAGCGGTACATTTTCCAATGTATATCACTTTCAACACTAAAAAGTGTTTATATATTATGATGTTTTATTCATTTTTATTGGAAAACCAAACACATCAAAAGATTGCTATTCATTATTAAGATTGTAATGAGCCATTACATAAAAATTTAGAGAATTCAAAACTTTAGCAGTTGATCCAATAAAACAAATCAATGACTCAGAAAACAGCAAATACTTAAAAGGGGTACTGTCATCGTGATTATAGTCTGCTTGTTGCTGAACATGTGGCGTGTCGTGGCCGACTGGATAAGAACACCGAACTCAAGCTCTGGTGTTTCTGATCAGCAGAGTGTGGGTTCAAACCCCAGTCGTGACACTTGTGTCCTTAAGCAAGACACTTAACCACATGCTTCGTCCTTCGGATGGGACGTTAAGCCGTTGGTCCCGTGTGTTGTGTAATGCACGTAAAAGAACCCAGTGCACTTATCCTAAAGAGAAGGGGTTCGCCCCGGTGTTCCTGGTTTGATTGGCAGCATATTGCGCCACAGCACCTTGTAAACCGTTACATGGTGCTATGTAAAGGAGTAGGTCTCATACTTCAGAAACGTAGCTCAACAATACCTTGCAGGAAAATACTGAATGTTGAAGTGCCTTGAGCGTCACTGAGTGACGGATATGTGCGCTATATAAGAAGCCAGTATTATTATTATTATTATTATTAACATGAACTGTCACCCACTTACTACACTAGAGCGCGTTGACCGTCACATTACAAACAAAAGCTTTGAAGGGCGCCTTCATTATTATTGCACGATCATGTGCAGTAATTTGTTAAGAGTTCAAAATTTAACGTCTGGCCACAGACTCTCTGTGGTCACAACGGCAGTGCCTCTTTAAGCTGTCATAGAAAAGCCAATTGTACTGCCATAAATATTATCCAAATCATGGCTATACATATACTTGTTTACAGCCCATTGGGTGTGTGGTCAACATCTTGGAATGGAAGATCATTCCATTCCTGATAGAAGAATCACGGCCTCAAGCAGTAACCAGAACCAACCATGTCAGCCTAGTAATGGACGTTTGAATGTCATTGGTGGATGGTGTCCATCGGTGCATGACAAACAATCTTCATGGCTCCAGATTGACCTACTCATGGTGACTCCTATTGAAGGGGTCATAATTCAAGGGACAGCTGATGTTACTGTGAAGTGGCGTGTCAAAGCATTCAAAGTAGAATTCAGCCTCAACAACAACACCTGGTACTATGTAAGTGGCCATGGAGCATCTACAGGACAACCTCAGGTAAATGGTTTCTTTATTACAATAATACAAGCAAGCTGTTTCTAATTTACAATTCTGACTCTTGAACAAGAAATATTCCTCAAACTCATTGCAAACAGAAAACACTGGTTAATCTTTGAACCCATTGCAAAAATTGCTTAGGAAAATTACTTCATTCGAAGTAGAAACCATTGAACCAAACAGATATAAATGACATCAACGTTTGAATTTGACAAAAATTGCATTAGAAACATTTAGAAAATCTCTTGAATGAAACATCTCTGCTTAGATTTCAAAACTTTACATGTAAGTGTAAAAAACAAAGTTGTTTTGACTCTATGAACCAGTCTTTGACAACATGTTTTACTCTTTAATAAGTTTTACTAACCATGCATGCCTTTTATTTTCTTGTTTTTTTAACAGACATTCCGTGGTAACACTGACCAATCAACACCTGTTACTAACAAATTTGAGCCGCCAATCAGAGCACGCTTCATCCGTATCAGACCAATCACTTACGAGGGATATCCAGCTATGCGTATTGAACTGATTGGATGCAGAAGTAGGTTTATCATTTAATTAAAAATGAGCCTTTGTGATGTGAGTCGCACATGCTGTAACTGGGTTAGAGTTCATAATTCCATGTACAGTCACAGGGGGACAGTCATGATGATCATCATGACTACAGTCCCATTTAAATATTCATGTCATCATTCAAACAGTGGCTATTACAAATCTTTTGAGAATGAGAAATGTGCACAGAAGTTTCTTTACAGTGTTTGATTGTGCCATACCTTGATGCTTTAAGAGCAACACTTGCATCACTAATACTAGCACATCAAATGGTAAAATTAGTGTGTTATTTAAAACCAACACAATTTTGCACTAACTTTTGAATATTTCAAATACATGAAAGAATTTCCAGTTTAGAAATGCAGTTCTTATTTGAGTTCTTATTTAGTTTCACAATTTCTGGAAGTGGCTTGAAATGCTGAGAGAGAATGAAAAAATTCCCCCTAAATATATAGCCTGACTGAACTCAGGAAGAATACAGGATCCGAGCGCAGTGTTCCTGTCCGCAATTTGTTTCCAATAATTTTGTGGGGTTGAAGATAATAAAGTTTTAGTCTCAAAATGAATTCATGGTTTGTATTTTGTACTATTTTTCAGGTGGTATTCTTGAGACGGCCAACAATCAAGCCTTCAGCATTCACCATCACACAGATTTTAACGAAGACGAAACAAACTGTCCAAGTCTGAATAGTGAAGGAGGTTGGTGGTTTAATAGATGCTCTGGTATACCTGGTGTAGATAATAACCTTAATGGTGAATATATCCAACCTGGTGATATTATGGGTCCATACAAACAAGTCATTAGAGCTAGTGAATGGAATGGTTCTCGTATTGCAAAGACTGAAATCAAAATACACCGCCAAACTCCACCTCGTGGCTAAAAAGGGTTTCTGGATATAAAATACATTGACACCTTGTCCTGGCACTGAAACTACATTCATTACAACACCCAGTTATCTATTTGTAAAGTTATTCCTCTAATTGAGTATCATTAACTCAAGGGCTGGATATGTTCATACATTTAACTTCATTATTTCACCTGTCACTCATGACTAACTATTATTTCAGTGTATGGACAACAAAGAAAATCTGGGCTTTTCATTTTATCATTTTTTGTTTTTGAAATTTTGCTGACATATTATTGGCTGAAATAGGGTGACCCCTTCACAGTCCGTGAGGATGTAGGCATGGGTATCATCCACTAGGAGCAAGGCTGGTAGAGTAGAATGCACTACCTTTCAAACTTTTTAAAAAGGAATTATGGTTAAGTGCTGTACTCAAGGGCACAAGTGTCATAACTGGGATTCGCACCCACACTCTGCTGCTGACAACACCAGAGCTTGGGTCTGGTGAACTAGACTGCTTGGCCACCACACGCCACTGAACCTTTTCACAGACCTCACACATTTCTACTAGATGCCCTTGGTTTACCATTATGGGAGTCAAATAGCATGTAGAGATATGGATGGTGAGTGTGTACACGCCTAAAATGAGCATTTCGCACAGAGGGAAACTGACTCCCAAAATGGCCCAACCAAGATAATCTTAAGTGGGGATGATGTTTGGTGATTTGGGGCAATAAACTAAACTTGCACAACAAACGGGCACTATATCAATCACATTATGTTTTCTGGGGGTTTTCACCCAATGATAAAAGTTAAGCACTCTTTGCACTATAATTCTAAGCAAAGGAATCACTAAACCAAGACTCAACCAAACAGTGAATCAAGTAATAATGTTTATCCAAGTCAATGACGGGCAATTTGTACTTGGTTTGACAAGCCTTAGATGCTCACTTTACATGCAAGATAAATGGTTCAATACTATCATGATATGTGATGTAGCTATTGCTGATAATTATAGTAAAGTATTACTAGGAGCTGGGCCAAATTTCATAGAGCTGTTAAAACAAAGTAGCTAAGCATACAAGACCTATGCCTAATTAAATGAGGTTACCAGCCAAAATACCATTTGACATGTACAATCTGTGACTGGTATCCTGCTCATTTTTGCTTAGCAGGAGAACTGCCAAGCAATATTTTCTGCTTAAGGAGCTCTTTAAAATTGGGTCCTGGTTGTAAATATTCCGAATCTCTAGCAGGATGTTATACAGGTTTTTCCGGTTAAGTTCAGAAACAATTACCAGTAATTCACTTTCATTACCACACATTCATATTCACTTTCGTCTGTTGTCATCACTTTTACTTGTTGTCATCCCTGATGGGTCTTGGGCTTGATACAAATGTAAAATATGGGGACTTTTTATTTCATATTGTTTGGGGGGGTGTTTTCCCCCCTAGTTACGGGCTTGACTGTAAACTACAGTGAGGGACATCCTAGATTGCACCAGTTAATATATTTTTCTTGATTCATATGTTTACTTAATTTCCCCAACTTTAAAATAATTCAGATTTTTGCATTTTTCTCTTTTTTATTGATAAGATATTTTAAAACTTGGTGTTTATTCTCTTGATATTTCATTAGCAAATGTTGTCACAGCTGAAAACATTTTTAAAATTCAAAAAGGGCTCTCTTTTATTGAAATGCTGAGGTGTCTGTACATGTAAGAGAATTTTAAATAAACTTGGGTAAAAGACAAAACACGTCTACATATCAACTTTAGGAAAATTATTTTTAGAAGTAGATCTGGCAATTTGAACAATCCACAATTCAGCGTGCCCTCTATAGTTTACCTAGGAAAGGCCATTTTTCAAAAAGCGTTCAACTGAAGAAGAAAAAAATCGGTTTCATGCACAGGTAGTTTGGAACCTAATTGAAAGATGACTAGGAACAAATTCACCAGCCTCACAAAACATCATCAATGCCATAAAAACAGCAGAGAAATACAACCTTACTGATTTATGAAGGAAACATCACTCCTATATTACTTGAATTGTCTTATTGCCGCTGACTGCATGCAAAGCAAGGTTGAACATAGACAACCATGTTGCAAACGGGTTAATCTTGATTGAAAACTTATTGTTATAGAAATTATGTTTTAAGAATGGTTTCTTATTTAAGATGATGTAAACGAAAGTTTAAGAATTTGCAGTTAAAGTAAAGTTGACTCGTAAAGTGGGCGTCATGTGCATTATGCAAATTTAAATACTGTTACTAAAAATTGGCAGTTGTCTAGTAAAGACAAAAAATGATACATTTTGGGAACAAAGTATGGTATCATGAGGGAATGGGATTAAAATGTGTTTTCTTTGCATCAATTTAGAAGGTTTTCAAGATAAATTCCCTTCTTTCATTTAGTATTCAGAAACCAGTTAAAAAAAACTACAAAGGTAAAATATACACAGTTGCCATGGTACAGTAGACCGCTTTCAGGTTTTGTTTATTCTGATTTTGAACCAAGATAATATTTAAGAAAAGTCACAACAAACAACAGTTTTATGTGAGAAAGTATTGGGGGAACCTTGTGGCCCTGATAGTCTTAAAGGCATTGTACACGTTTGGTAATTGTCAAAGACCAGTGTTCTCATTTCGTGTATCCCAACATGTGCATAAAATAACAAGCCTGTGAAAAATTTGGGCTCAATTGGTCATCAAAGTTGCAAGAAAATGATGAAAGAAAAAACACCCTTGTTGTACAAATTTGTGTGCTTTTAGATAGGAATAAAAACTTCTTGCAAGAATTTTTTATTTTTTTGTGAGAAATTACCTCTTTCTCAAAAACTACGTTACTTCAGAGGGAGTCATTTATCACAATGTTTTATACTATCAACAGCTCTCTGTTGCTCGTTACCAAGTCAGTTTTTATGCGAATATATTTTTTGAGTAATTACCAAACGTGTACAGTGCCTTTAAGCATTGTGGGTAGAATGCAAATGACATGCTATGTAATTGCTATAACAACACTGTGGCATACATGACTTCATCCTGTGTGTAGAATCCAAAAGAGATATAGGGCATCCAATTGAACCCAAGACTTGCTACAATCTTAACTTTTTAGAGACCATTCCTTTCTGTGTAGTCACCATACACCTGGACATTGCTAATCTTGTATATTTGTTGACTCCGTCATTTTCAGGAAAAATGTCAGGAAAATAATTAAGAAACAGAAGTACATGGTGTTGTTTTAGAAATGTGCATTTTATGTTAACATGGGAAACATTGGGAAACTTCAATTGGGTCCAGTACCTTTTCTTAGACCCTCTTGTTTGAGCTGGAACTAAGTAAAGTCTTGCGGCTGTTTGTGGCTGCTATGGGCATTTTACAAACAAGCCACTTGCAGCCACTATGGTCTCTAAAAGGTTAACCACCTGGGCCCAATTTCATGGCTCTGCTTACTGCGGAATTCTGCGCTTACGCCCAGCTGCGTCCCATATAAATATACACGTTACAATGCACGTAAACGCAGAATTATTTGGTAAGCAGTGCCATGAAATTGGGCCCTGACAATAAAGCTAGCCTGGTCAGGGACTCTTGTCAAGCAATTTGCATACAGAAGTAATAAAGTATCATGTTTTTGTGCACACTGAACACTGTTACCGGTACTATTGATTAGCAAATAAGGAAGTTTGAGAAGCAACTCTACAATTTGTGTAGCATTTAGCAATGATCTAATGGGAATGCAGTTACCGTTGTTGACCAGGTTAGCTTGACTCCTATCCAACGCAGTTTGATAAACTACATTCACAATATATATTTGATAAACTACATTCACAAATATCTTCAATCACATTCTTCAATCTAGAATGGACATATGTGTTAACTTGATGTGCAATTAATACAAATTTAGAGTTTTATATTTTTACAATGAGTGCCTTAATTTTTTAATAAGTATTTTGCATTTTCTTTGTTTCTTGTCGTTGGTAAATGTTGTAATAGCTTAAATCATTTTTTAATATTAATAAAAGATTAGCATAAGTTTACTCTAAAATGTATTCATTCAAGTAAAAGATGTTATTCAAAATATAAAACTTTAGGATTGTAAATTGATACAGTTATGAGAATCTGTTTAAAAGAGAAAACATTTAAAAACAACCTCATATTTTGCAGAAAGCACACATTTCAGTGAAAAGTGGTTTAAGTTTTAAGAATGATTTCTTAGGTAATTAATGTCAAGCAAAATTTCAAGAATGTTTAATTAGAGTAAAGTCGATATGTATAGTTTTAAAATCTCAAACAAATAAAATAATAAGTTGTGTCAAGTTTAATTATGCTTCGACAAAGTTCATTGCGGCTTGTAAAAAACTGAAATAATATCATTAAAACTAGACAGGCATTTTAAAATGTGTCAAGCAACAATTTCGGATACTCGGAGGGTTTGCTTAAAATTTTATTTGAAACTGATCACTCTGCAGTAATAAAACTTTGTTGTGCTGGTAAAGTGCCACTTGACCCCCACTTGACTCTCAAATGACCATTGTAAAAGTTCAAGTTGTGACCAAAATAAATTTAAGGAAGTCAGCTTTGAGTGTGTGTGCATAGACTGCAGTTATTGTTTCTAAAATTTTCTTTGAAGTATGTATCAAGCAATTGTCTGTACATGGCTGATGGACGTGAGATAATGTCGAGATCCCGATAAAAGTTCATTTTTAGTTTGTAATTGAACTACTTTTTATCCTCGGCATATTTTTCTCGTGCAATACCTGAAATGGAAGCTAACTTTCTTTAATCTATAAAAAAAAAATCAAAAAAATAGCTATTCAAAGTTTAAATCAAAATTTTGTGTCAGTGCAAAAACGGTGTGTCTCCTAAAATAGCACTAACGTTACAAATGAGTTAGAGAGTCTCAAACTACAGGGTTTGTTGTGTGACCCGTGCTTGTCCTTATCTGTATGGATAACAAAAGACAGCAGACCAGGGGTAACTGCTTAAAGCTGTTAAGCAGAAAATACTGCTTACCAAATTGTTCGCTAAGCAAGAAATGAGTGGAGTACCACTTGTAACCATGTAAACTTTATAGCATTTTGACGGGTAAAAACCAGCTGTTTCTGCTTAGTATTTTGTTCTGTACTTTGCAAGTTTTGCAGCTTACAGGCTTTATTTATGAAATTGGGCACAGGGCCTCAATTTCACAAAGCTTTTCAGCATGAAAAAATAACTTCTTTGCTAAGCAAGAAATGAGTGGCGTACCAGTCGCAGAAATGGTAAATTCATGATATTTTGGCTGCTAATCTATTATTGCTAAGCGAGCATTTTTTGTGCTTAGCAAGTTTTTGTGCTTAGAGGCTTTGGTCAAAGGCCCATTTTCAATGAGCTTGTCGAACAAAAATATGCCTACGAGAATTAAATACAATGTTACACGTTTCGTCTGATACTGGTATCCTGCATATTTGCTCAGCAGAAAATGTTTAAGCAATATTTTTTGCTTAGCTATATATAACTGAACCCTGTTCCAAAATTCATCAAGCTGCTAAAGCAGGGGCACCAAGGTATTTGAACAAGGGGGTGATAAAGCTTTAGAATCTTAGCACATACAGCGTGGGGTCCAGGGGCCCACTTTAAGAGCCCCTGGCGGAGCTGGAAATAGTTTTAAATTTCCCCCAGTCCCATAAGCACATAATTTGCTATAAAAGACTAATTTGGCAGAACAGTGCCGAGGCACACAGTCTCCTTTTATTCGCACCCCTCCTCCTTGTTGTTAACAGTTAGGCTGTATCCGAATTGGCAGCTACAGCTACGGCTACGGCTGTTGCTAAGCATGTTGCTAAGCATGTTGCCAAGGATGTCCTATACTTTGCACGTCGCTTTGATTGCTGCTAATTGACAACATGGCCGCCATCGACAGAGCAATCGCTGATGACGTTTGCCGTTTTGGTTTGGAATTACCCGACTTCAGCAGGCGAAGTGACGTCCAGTTTTCTGCCTCAGGGAAAAAAGGTTAGTTGAGGATTCATTTTGAGGTGTATTTTGTCAAATTAAAACTGTACTCAACTTGAAATATAACTGATTAGTACATGATGATTTGTGTGTGTGCATGTTTGTGGCTACGACTGTAGCCCCTACGTCCGGTCCCACTACTTGCCGTCAACTCGTCGACTTGCCGTCAACTCGCCGTCAACTCATTTTCGTGCCGTCAACTCATTAAATATACATCAAAAATTTATAAATGGGGCATGGAAGTGTTAAGTCTGGGCTAAACTACATATTTCCTATGGTTTTCGGTAAAATTTCATTTACAAAAACGATTTTGTGTTGATAAATAAATAGTACCAATCATTGACCATGTTGACATCTTGGGCCAAGACTAATCCATATGCAGGAAAAGCGCCCTCAGTTGCCATGTTGTGCAAGCGAGATAATTTTTTCACAGGAAAAAAACTAAATTTTTATTCCGAAATGTAACCTAAAACTTATGAGAATTCTCTTTTAGCTAATACTTTACAGTTCTATGCTTCTTTTGTGGATTTTAAATGTATATTGGAGGAGTTGACGGCGAGTTGACGGCACAAGTGAGTTGACGGTGAGTTGACGGCAAGTAGTAGGACCCCCTACATCATGTATCTAACGTAGTGTTGTGAGTAGTCATGGCGTTAGGACGCCGGACTCCGTTGCACTGCACAGACGTCAGGGTTATAAAGTTTCTTTAGGCGAATACAATTTCAACTAATGTTTGTTCATATTTTTTAAAAAGCTGAGATTTTATTCATATATTATTCTGCATGTCCATAATTGTACTTTTGATGAGTCCACATCTTTGCGTGTTTATTGAAAATGCTCATTAACCAGTGTTAACATCCATAACTCCATCTCTATTATTATATTGACTGGATAGGACTTGTTACGCCGCCATGCATCAACACGCGCGTTTGTTCTACATGGTTTGAAAATTCAAACGCGCGAGTCATCACCATTCTGTACTCCCCACAAACAAATGAAGTTTGGTGCTGGAGCAAAGTATTTGGCACTGAAAGAATTAAATTAAAATAAAATAAAAATAAAAAGTTTACAAAGAGATTTATATATATGAAACTTGAAAGGCAATTGTCTTTGAGGGCTTTGAATTTTAAAAGTGTAATCCATGAAAGATGTGATTTCAACTGAAATATTCTGTGCCATTTTCATACAGTGTAGCAGGATTTTGTTATTTACCATTGACCAAACCAAACAGTATCAATATCTGGTTAATCCCTTAAAGCAAATGTACAACATTGGTAATTGTCAAAGACCAGTATCCACACTTGATGCAACCCAATATATACATGAAATAACAAACTTTTAAGCTCAATCGGTCTTCGGAGTCATGAGAAAACAGTGAAAACCCTATTAAATATTTTCACTGTTTTCAAACATTGGATTGTATCACCAGTGATGTTACAAAGACTAATTGTTTTACTCACTTCCTTAAAACTATAGCATTTCAAGCAAAAACTATTTCAAGGGGAAGTTTTCCACCATGACCATCTTTATACCATGTAAAGTTATGTGCACATCTGTGAACATTTATATTTTCAACCTTGCCAATGTTGTACACACCCTTTAAGGCAATTAGCCACAGCACAGGGTGGCCAGTCCAATCTGTCTGGATAGTCTCGTTTATTGCAGGATTTACTAATCATCCCTCAATACAAAAACACAGGTGATAAAATCTTAAAGGGAGGGTATACCTTTTTGGTAATTACTCCAAAAGTTAATGACCATAAAAACTTACTTGGTAAGAAGCACTGATGCTGTTGATAATGTAAAACATTCTGAGAAACAATTACCTTCAAAAGAATGTGGTTTTAGAGAGAGGGATTCAAAAACATTTCAATGTGAGAAACGTTTCTGCATTGTGGGTAGTGTGTGCAAAATTTAACATGCTCAACTTTGTCTCAAACATGATTCAACGTTGTTGAACTTTGTATCTAGTTACAACCAAATGTAACAATTTTGTAAGGCCCCCCCCCCTGGAAGCGATATTTTGTTTCCTGCCCACTTGCGTCAGAACAAACAGGGGGCGCTGTTTGCGAGGGATTTCATCATAAAAACGATATGAATAATGCATGTTTTAGCTGTTGCCACTGTCAGCATCGCTAGCTCTATGATCTCAAGGCCTTGTTGCATGTCATTAGTGGCTGATCAGGCGTTCGTCTAAGTGAAAAATGGACCTGCGCATGATTCACCAAAATGTTTGTTTGTTGGGGTGTTGGGGTGTTTGTTTGTTTATTTTATTTTTTGCATTGGCATATAAGCGATGTTTTTTGTTCTCATAAATGCCACAATAAAAGCCTTCATGACGTGAGGTTTCAGGTCAGTATATTTTTTCTTTAATGTCCATATGACTTTGTTATCGGCTCCTCTTCAAGCGTCCACATAGTTTGGTTCCAAGACGGCCCAGTTGTGTAGTCTTGAAAACCTAATTGCTATCTAAACCGCTATCACACCCCACGAACCACTGGCCACTAGAGGGCGCGATCATTCCTGTAACTGCTATCACACCACGAACCGCGATCAACAGGACCGTCTTGGTAACTTTGCAGAATCGCTCAAACTTTTCCGAGAGATTTCCCAGCATGCCTAGTTGATAAGCTAATGAGCATAATTTATGCCTCCGCTTGTCAGGCAGACTGTCAGTATGGTATCTGGAGGTCTTGTGATGTCCTTACACGTGTACACATGTGCATGTTCATCATACAATCATTACACTGACAGTTATAGCATGGAGCAATAATAGACATCAGTTTACGTGTACAGAATACAACGAGTTTGTTTTTCAGATTGGATCGTGTTCAAAAACACCGTGCTCATAGTGCACAACGTGTTCATGTACTATTATAACAAGTGACAAGCACGGATTGATTTAGAGAATGTCTGATCGTGATTTAGAGGAGGGCAAAATGCCCCTATTTTCTATAACTTCTATTTGATGGAAAAGTCCAAGCAAACTGTACATTACATGTCAGGGTTTTAGGGTCAACTCGGTCCAAAGTCCACTCGGTCCGAAAATTTAATTAAACGTGTGGTTAATGGGAAGTAATTGGCATGTATCATTGTGCACTTATAAACACTATGTAATCTCAGAAATAAAAACTAATCACCGTTAAAAAAAGGCACGTTTTTAAAGCATGATTTAGGTAAACTAAAGGAAACAAAGTGGTAGAAAATGAACTTTTCTTTGCAGCCTTTGCAGTTTGTGTACAGAAAATTTATTCAAAAAATAAGTAACAAATTTTCCAGTAAAACGCACACACAATAGAGGGGGGGCCTACTCCGATCAGACCGAGATGACTTCGGACCAAGATGACTTCGGACTGAGTTGACTTCGGATCCAGAGTCACTTCGGACTGAGTTGGGGTAGGGTGGACAGTTTTATCTCGTGTCCGGCCACTTTGTTTTGATAATTAATGGCTATTTAAGGACATTCTTATGTTCTTTCTCATGCAAGTAAATACTTTCCTTCCCTGTACTCAAACCATGGAGGTAGAATTCTAACTCCATTAGTATTAATTCGCACAAGCACGCAGCTGGTTGTTCCGCTCCATTGTTTCAAAGGTTCAAAGTCCAAGAAGACTGTGTTTAGCCCACATTTAACCTGAAACATAAAGTCCCTGTCACATCCATGATGAAGCTATATCAAATTAGTGGTCATTCAATAAATATTGGCTCTGCAACAAATGCCGACTCGTTTGACGGTAGTCCAATAACTGGCTGTAAATAGCCACTAAAAGAGTGTATTTTGCTGGCCTGTTTTTGTTGATTGTATGACTTTTGACAACTGAGAAAATGCAATCAGCAAGAGATCAACATTAGTTTGACTCTTATCAACAGCAGTTTTTTAGAGAATCAAACTTTTAGATCCTTTTGAATACTTCAATAAAATTCTTTGTGAACAACGAAATAAAGTCTAACAAAATTGCACACCTTGTTTAATTAAACCATGGGTTCCTAAGCCCTGAAAAACGTGAAAGGTGTTTAGTTAATACACGTTCCATGTAGAGCTCAATGCAGTCTTAAAGGCATTGAACACGTTTGGCAATTGTCAAAGACCAGTGTTCTCACTTGGTGTATCCCAACATATGCATAAAATAACAAGCCTGTAAAAATTTGGGCTCAATTGGTCATCGAAGTTGTAAGAAAATGATGAAAGAAAAAACACCCTTGTTGTACAATTGTGTGCTTTCAGATAGAAATAAAAACTTCTTGCAAGAAGTTTTTATTATTTTAGTGAGAAATTACCTCTTTCTCAAAAACTACGTTACTTCAGAGGGAGTCGTTTCCTACAATGTTTTATACTATCAACAGCTCTCAGTTGCTTGTTACCAAGTAAGTTTTTATGCTAATATTTGTTTTGAGTCATAACCAAACTTGTACGATACCTTTAAGTATAGTAACGTAAGCACTTACTTCCCGTGTGAACTAGGGTATAAACGTAAAAGACTTGCATTTTACTTTCTTTGACATTTCAAAAGCTATCATCAATCTTTTCATCGATTCAAAGGAATAGTTCACCATTGACAAAACACTGACCCCAACGCTAGCCGAACACCTTGAATTTGTTTTTACAAACTCTATAAGTCTAGTTAAAGATTGAGTTTGTTCTGGTTTCCCCAGATATGATAAGACCACCATCTGCCAGCTTCATGCCGCGCTGTCAAATCAAAAGCTATACTCGGTCAACTGTCATCTGTATACAGAGACGTCCGATTTCCTCGGTGGATTACGACCTGTCAGGCAACACAGTGATAAGGTGAGGTCATTGATGCAGGTCAGAGGTCAACTACACAGGTCCATGGGCAAGGTTCGGCACAGATTAGATTTGTAACATCACGGTTTGCATCAATATAAAAAAACACTTGTAGTTTTTAATTTGATACTTGGAACGATCATTCTAATACATCCATCTGAAATACTTAGGCAAGAATAGGAGTGAAAAAGTTACCTTTCAGCAGAATGTTTCGTAAATTCTTTTTTGTATACAAGTTCGCTCCTAACAAGGCCAAAAGCGACTCTTGGTAGGGGCTACAAGAAGAAAATATTTAAGATGAAAATAACTTGGGGGGAGCTGAAGGTAGGAATTGATATTCCTCTTAAAACAGGCGACAGACCTACGATTGGAAAGAGGTTGTGAGGTAGTCACAACCTCTTCATTCAGCGTTTTGGTTAAATCCCTCCGCTCACATGACCACCATTGGCGTGGTCATGTGACAGCAGATAAGCATCCCAGTTAAGTGTTGGGTTCTGGGTCTTGATCTCTATGGCCTCACTGATCTTTCTGTGTTTGAAGCGTTTCTCTCGTGTTAAGACTTGTACATTGTCCAAGATGATGTTACCTGGTCTATTTCTGAATTCAAAAATGCTCAAAAACCAGTGTTCAGAATATAATAAACTTGCTCTGGAAAAAGGGGGGAAAGACACCAAAAAACAACGCTCACAAAATGCAGAATTTTCCTAAACGAATTTCAAAGTATGGAGTCCAAAATGTACAAAGGCACCTTGCTGTGTGAAACCAAGTCTTGAATATACACCTGCTGACAGGCCGCTATCGCCGAGGTCAAACAATGAAAGCATGTATTCCTTATGCACAACTCTCGGTCAATGAAGGGTCTTCTTTGATCTCAGTGAGGGTGCTGTTCAGGCTTGCAAGGGGTCTATGAAAAGTCCTTGAAGGTTTGAATTTAAAAAAATAGTTGAATTCAATTTTTGCTTGTTAAAGCCAACAGAACAAAGATAAGCAGAAGCTGTTTGAGTGGTGTGACGGTCCCCTCGTTCTCGCTATGCGTGAGATCGCCGCCTTCCTCATCGATGAAATCTCCCTCGCCGACGACTTGGTCTTGGAATGGCTGAACAGCGTCTTGGAACTGGAGAGAACCTTGCTTCTTGCTGAGCGAGGAAGTGGGGAAAGCCAAGGGGATGATATCGACATGATCGTGGCTGCTGAGGAATTCTTTGTGGTGGTCACCATGAATCCTAGTGGAGACTTTGGGAAGAAAGAGGTTAGTTTGGTAGTCTGATCACTTCTTTTCTTTTCATTCTTTAATATCATGAGTAGCATGGTTTTTATGCGCGGGTTTTGCTGTACCTTATCTTGATTCAAAGAGAGTAAGGGTACCATTAGTAGCATCTTTTTTATGCACCAGTAATGCCGTACTTTATCTTGATTCAAGGAGAGTAAGGGTACCATTAGTAGCATGGTTTTTATAAACCAGTAATGCTTCCTTTATCTTGATTCAAAGAGAGTTAGGGTACCATTAGTAGCATGATTTTTATGCACCAGTAATGCTGTACCTTATCTTTATTCAAAGAGAGTAAGGGTACCATTAGTAGCATGATTTTTATGCACCAGTAATGCTGTACCTTATCTTGTTTCAAAGAGAATAATAATATAAAAATAATAGTGGCTTCTTATATAGGGCACATATCCGTCACTCAGTGACGCTCAAGGCGCTTTAACGTTCGTTATTTTCCTGCAAGGTATTGTGGAGCTACTTAAGTATCAGACCAAGTCCTTTTACATAGCACCATGTAATGGCTTACAAGGTGCTGTGCCGCAATATGCTGCCGATCAAACAAGGACACCGGGGCGAACCCCTTCTCTTTTCGATAAGTGCACTGGGTTCTTTTACATGCATTACACAACACATGGGACCTACGGCTTAACGTCCCATCCAAAGGACGAAGCATGTGGTTAAGTGTCTTGCTTAAGGACACAAGTGTCACGACTGGGATTCGAACCCACACTCTCTCATCAGAAACACCACAGCTTGAGTTCAGTGTTCTTATCCCCTTGGCCTCGACACACCACAAAGTAAGGGTTCCATTAGTAGCATGGTTTTTATGCACCAGTAATGATTTACCTTATCTTGATTCAAAGAGAGTAAGGGTTCCATTAGTAGCATGGTTTTTATGCAGCAGTAATGATGTACTTTATCTTGATTCAAGTAGAGTTAGGGTACCATTAGTAGCATGATTTTTATGCACCAGTAATGCTGTACTTTATCTTGATTCAAAAAGAGTAAGGGTACCATTAGTAGCATGATTTTTATGCACCAGTAATGCTGTACTTTATCTTGATTCAAAGAGAGTAAGGGTACTATTAGTAGCATGATTTTTATGCACCAGTAATGATTTACCTTATCTTGATTCAAAGAGAGTAAGGGTTCCATTAGTAGCATGGTTTTTATGCACCAGTAATGATGTACTTTATCTTGATTCAAGTAGAGTTAGGGTACCATTAGTAGCATGATTCTTATGCACCAGTAATGCTGTACTTTATCTTGATTCAAAGAGAGTAAGGGTACCATTACATGTAGTAGCATGATTTTTATGCACCAGTAATGATTTACCTTATCTTGATTTAAAGAGAGTAAGGGTTCCATAATATAGGCCCAAAAAAAAATGGTCCTATTTATTGAGAGTTGTAGGGACAATTTTCAAGATTGATGCTCGGACGTTTGGAAAATTACACCGTAGTCGGGGTGTTTTTATTTGGAGGGGGAATATCTCGACAGGCCCAGAGACTTCCTATATCAAATAGAGCAGAAAATAAAAGTTCAAGAGTCAATTAATAATTTTCCCCTTACTGTAAAAACCTGTATGACTTCTAAGTATTTTTCGTGTATTTGTGAATATTTAGCATTTTGCACTGTATGCTATGGGAGTTGATTTAGGGGGGTGCACCCTGTAGCTCTCGAATGATGTCGGCCATAATTTGTTTTAATTTTATAGGGGTTTTAAACATGTTATTGTTTACAATAATTTGTAAGCTGACAATCAATGTAACACAGAAATTTTTTTTGAATCAAGTGATAATTTTAATTACATTTTTACTATGCAAAACAATTCATTTACAGGTAAAAAATTATATTAAATCTTACAGAATGGTGGATCACACCCCAATCAGCATATTATGTTGTTTATGGCAGTTTTAGTGAGTAAATCTTTTGTGTGTAAATTATCTTTAACACCCCCAAAAATGTTGTTCTTTCATTCTCTGGTTTTAAAATGTGGTTTGCAATTTTTACAAGCACTATTTTTTTGAAAAAAATTAAGTTTTTAAGGAAATTACCAGAGTGTTCTGGCCTCAAGACTGTTGGGCCCACCGATTTCTTATCTGGCGCCCTCTTGTGCTGCCTACACGCTTCGTTCGCAATCCATGTGGTTCACGTTAGTTTACATTTTGTCAGTAGTGCACTGGAAGTTGCATCGTTATTGCTTGTTTTGCCCGGAAACATATTTGTGCTGAATTTAGCACGACTTATGGCTGCACAAAGAGATCTATTAAGATGAGGGGGGTCTAGCAAATGTTCAAGTTCCAAACCTGCCTTGCTTTGCATAAATGTGATGATACCGTGTGCAAGACACCCATCGGCATCAGTTGTAACCCTATTAACCTTAATTGGCTCTTTACAGTTCAACAGTTTCTTTGCACATTGAGTTCCTCCTTCTCGTTCATCACCCATGTTAAAGTTTGCTGGACGAGTGGCAGTACATGTTGCATTGTATTGTTTGTGTCCTTTGGAGGTTTCACATCTTTTACATAGTTTGCTTTCATGATTAAACATCACAATGGTTTTTGGGGGTAGTTACGTTTTTACAAACAACATCTCTCGTTTGTGTCGCTGATACAAAAGGTGTCTATTTCCGACAGTTTGGAAGTGGGTTGTTGTATTAAAGATCTATCTCTATGGGCACCCCACTCTCCCGTTCGTGGCCTTGTAACTCATGAACCTCTTTCACAAGCCTTCTCTTTTGGGCCATGTCCTCTTCATTTTTCGGTTGTGATAATAGCTCCCACTTTGTCCGCACTTTTCTGCAGGGTGTTTCATGAGGGAACTGAAGTATCCATTCCTGATAAAAGTCTCCTTGCCCCCCAGCAGCTGCTATTCCAGTACTGTGTAAGCCGACTTGGAACGCCGTGTTTGGGACGGCAGTTCGTCGTCCTCTCCTTGTCTGAGGTATTTCTGTGTACAGTTTTTTCATGTTGATGTGGAACCCACACTTTTGGCATGACATCATCTCTGCCACTGCAAGACCTCTATGCTCCTCTGCACCAGTGACGAGTTGGGGACGACCATTGCAATCAGGATTTGCTTGTTGGTGGTCTAGTGCAGCATCCACTCCTAAGTTGACTGCAGAGTTGACTTTAACAAACCTGTACCCTCCTCCTTCTCCTTCCTAGTGATCATCCTCACTCTTGAGATGGAGTTTGTTAGGGTTTTTTTGACGTGCAACTCCACTCCTGCGATGGATTTTCTCAACAGGGGTCGTTTCAGCAAATTTTGGTCGAAGTACCATGACAGGTCTGGTGGGTAACTCTGCATTGGGTTAACATTGAAAACAAACTGCTCATCTCTGGTGAAAGCCAAATCAAGATGATCCTTTGATGGCCTGATGTAGACATTTGGTCACTTGGTGTTCAAGTTTCGCTTTCAGCTTTGGTAGAAGACCCAGTGTTTTTGATTTTGGAGCCATCCTTTTTTCTTTGTCAGTTTTCTTTCTGCCACCCCTCTAGATCTCCACCCCAGATGCCACCCCCTTTGTGATGTTACAAATGTTCAATAAGCTATTCTTTAGCAAGTCAGTGATCACGACTTATCAAAGTTGATAGTGCATGCAGTTTTTAATTACAATTTTATTACCACCCCCCCCCCCAATCCAACCCATCCATGCACTCTCTTTGAACACTTAGCTCTCTGACATAAACTCTGGTCCAACATAAAGGAGAGTTGTTCTTGAATGGTCCCCTTTTCCCAGTAAGTGTGGGGGGGGAGGGGCAATCAAGTAGATTGTTCTTGTGAGGCCATTACAAGGAACAGATGTAAATTTGAAACCCTCGTTTGTTTCAACACTTAAATTGTCCACTGACTGAAGATTAAACCATACCTAACCCTGAATTAAAACCTAAACCTTAATTGGAATATGAAACAATTCTCTTACTTGTTATAAGACTGTTTTGAAGCCCCTCTACAGTAATTTCCCTATTCTTTAGCCCATTGCCCCCCCCTCCTTTGCTATCACCAGGGATCCTCACCATGAAAATGGTAAATTTGAAGAAAAGCAAACAACAAACTAAAAAAATTCAAAGATTTAAATCATATCCTCAAGGAATTTACAGACAGACCCAAAACTATGTGGGTAGTTCAACTGGAAGAACAATATTATGTATGTTTGTACCATCAGGCATGCTCATTCACCTAGAAATGTACACAAAACACCATAGGAGTGGTTTGTTTATTTAAGCCTGCCATTTCTCAACGGATTTAAAAGAATTAAGTTTTCCGGAAGAAATATAATCCTGACAATATTCCTAATGTCCTGAATGTGGCCTCCAGTCAAACTGTGAAAATAACTCACATTATAGGGTGCACCCCACTAAAGAAGGAGAAAACAGAGCGTCGAGCTCATTAATTTTTTTGTAGGCCCTCAAAATATTCTATATTAGACAGATTTGAGAGTCCCAAAATAGGTTTTCAGTGTAAAAATTCGGCCCAATTGTGACCTGGGGGTTGTTGAACTCCAACTAGAGGTATTTTGGATGACATAGGCCCACAAAAAATGGTCCTTTTTGCTGAGAGGTGTAGGGACATTTTTCAAGATTGATGCTAGGACGTTTGGAAAATTACACTGGTGTCGGGGTGTTTTTATTTGGAGGGGGAATAACAACGACGGGCCCAGGGACACCCTATATCAAATTGAGCAGAAAATAAAAGTTCAAGAATCAGTTAATAATTTTCCCCTTACTGTAAAAAGCTGTGTGACTTCTAATTATTTTTCGAGTATTTTTGAATATTTAGCATTTTACACTGTATGCTATGGGAGTTGATTTAGGGGGTGCACCCCTAACCCTCCCTCTAACCACCCCTCTCTCACCCCCATCTAACCCTCCCCTCTCTTTAACCTTACCCTCCCTCATTCTTTAAACAAACTATCAATTGTCATTGTGGATTCACAGCATTGCAAGAACACACACGGGACACCAAAATGCATGATTCACCAAAATCAAAAATTGGCATGATTTTATAAACAGGTATATAAATATATAAATAGAATTCAAATCTAAAACTCTTTATAAAAGTACAAAACCATAATTTATATTAAGGTATAAAACTCTTTAGACAAAGCTCTATGAACAGACCATGTGCCCCTTGTTTACAAAATTGTGTTTTTACCCGACAGTATGTGCTTCTTGTTTTCCATATATGGGATTAAGGAGTGACATAACAGGTCACATCATGATGTGACCTGTGACGTCACTCCTAAACAAAACAATTTGGCTAAACCGGGATGCGCACGCAAACCGCTGGTCAGAAACGTGATGTTTTGGTTTAGCCATGACGCCAAAGGGTACATGGTCTATACAAGAATAACATTCAAAAAAAATCTTACAATTGGAGGAAAAAAAGGCATTAATTTGTGGCAAAATTTTGAAAAAAATTACAAGTGATTGCTTTAAAACACCCCAAATAAATTACTCAAATCACAAACACCATCAATTGAAATGCTCAAGTCTGAGGGGGCTGTAATGGACAGTTTATAGTAACAAAGCAGCCAACATTCAGCAACTTCCTAAAAAACCTTTCTATTACAGCCCAAGTAGACTTGACCACACAAAACAAGTCTTTGAATACAAGTACAAAAACCTTTAAAAAAAACTAACCCAAGATATTTCCAAGGAATTATACAAATCAAATTCAGTGGCCAAATCACTGCCTCCCTTAGTATTCTATA
>CM037455.1:2079455-2158024 GCA_021014325.1 Plazaster borealis
CGCTCCTTAAACCTCATCAGTAAACTTTTGACTAAAATATTATATTGAAAAGAAAAAAAAACATTGCAAAGTTCCTCAAATAATTAAAGGCTATTGCATTGCGTTTGGTTTCAGTTGATAGATATTGTGGACATGCACTTGGAATGGAAGACAGGAGTATTCCTGATGATAGAATCACAGCATCTAGTCAGTGGGATCAAAGGTATCGGCCAAGTAATGCACGACTGAACCTGAACCAGTATTGGTTGCCAGCTTCAGGGCAATACAATGATTCATGGCTTCAAGTAGATATGGGTACAGAGCTTGTTCAGCTTGAGGGTGTCATCACAAAGGGCCATCCAGGCTATGATTGGTATGTGACACATTACCAGGTACAATACAGCATTGATGGTAATGCATGGCTGGATGTGGATGGGACCTCTACTCCACAGGTAAGAGTATTCAGCAAAGACACCCTCCATCCCAACATGTATTCCATATAAACAGAGACACTTCAATGAAGCTGTACAGTCATTATTCATGATCTAAGTATTAATTTGTATTAATTCATTTATTTCTTATCATGTTCACCTCTGATTTCATTGACAGACATTTTATGGCAACACTGATAGAAACACCCCAGTTACCAATATATTCAAGCAGCCTATTCAAGCACGGTACATCCGCATCAGACCAACAGCCTGGAATAACTACCCATCCCTACGTATTGAACTCCTTGGCTGCAGAGGTAAGTGATATGACTTAGTAATGTCTGGTGCTAAGCACTCTGTATGTTCTCAAATAACAGGTTTATGATACAGAATTTCTTTCATTTACTTGAGACATGACAAACTAAACATAAATAACACTCTGTTCTTCATGACACTTTTCCCATGAATGATCGCTAGACCAAATAGTTGATGTTCTTCTGTGGTGGCACTGCAAGCTGACTTGGTGGATAAACATGACCTTAGCCTGCTTTATATGCCTGATTTGTATGGAACTCATTACCCTCCGTACACATCACTAACACATTCAACATTGGTCAGGTTTTATTTGCTCAGACAAACTCCACTGTGGTCTTTGTGTTGAAATCTAGACCTTCTGAGATTAACACTTGAGACTAATTCCCCTCATAAACCACCTCATCAAAGTAACAACAATACAGCTATAGTAAGACCGATTATACTTTCTTACCATGATCAACTGTGTTTATGTTTTCATGTTATTTACAAAGAACATGCTATATTGATAGAAACATTTCAATGGTAGAGTGTATGAATTCTACAAAGCAATGGGAAAAAGTTTCTGACCTCCATTAAAGCGGTGTAAATTGCCATGGAAAAACTGCCTTTAAAGGGTATTGAACACAGTCCAATTTAATATCATTTCAATGTGAGGTTAGAGACTTAATAGGACTCTAACCTTTGGAAAATGATCACAAAACTGAATTTGACCTTGGAGCCCCTCATATTGATTGTATTTGATACCCTTCCAGTGCAAAACTTGTCAACAAAAAAACCAACCAATGATGTCACTTTGGTTTACCTGGGTCTGTACATTTTTGTGCAGGGAATTGTTGGTTCATTCGTTACTTTTTCAGAGCAAAATTTGAAACATGTCATCAATGGATTTTAACAACAAATTGGTCTTTACATTCCAAGGAGGAATATTTTTTCAGTCAAAAGGTCAAATTCAAGGCCATTGCGATTGAATATCATCAAAAGTCAGGAATGATCAACAAATTTCCGTACACAAATGTTACGTGTTGCAAAAAATGTTACACTGGTTACATGTCACATGACTAAAATAAATGAAATAAAATAATAGTTGCCTTAAAAGTGCACTATGAAAGTTCTCTTCACATACATTATAAACCAGGCTTTAATGAAAAGATAATTCCGAAAAACGTTACTATGAAAATAATCATACTATGAATTTCCTCCAGACACTGGGGGAAATATCATAACATGATTCCCTGTGTCATGACACTTTTCTTCATATACAGTACAAACCATACATTAATGAAAAGATCATTAGGAAAACTTAACTATAAAATAATCATACTGTTATGGATTATTAATGGGCAGCATGAAAAAGAGTTTTTCAATTATATCTCTTCAGTTGATAGAGTCTGTGGCCATAGTCTTGGAATGGAAGATGGTAGCATCCATGATGACAGTATAACATCATCCTCTACTGGTGAAGGTCACTGCCCATATAACCCTAAAGGACGGCTAGGTGTGAAAGGTGGCTGGTGTCCCCAATGGAGTGACAGAGACACTGCATGGTACCAGGTGGACTTACAACATCCAGCACTGGTTGAAGGTGTTATAACACGGGGCAACAGCTACAAAGACTACTGGGTGACAGAGTTCCTGATTGCATACAGTGGCAATGACCAAGACTGGGGATACATAGGTGGAACATCCAAAGAAAATGCACAGGTATGACATTATCCATAAATGGCAGAAAATCATCAAGCAGATAACGGAATTGAAATCACCAACATAAGAAGCAATGCCTCAGCAGTTAATGATTCACTGAAATGGCATGGGTACCATTCCTTCCAAATCAACAAGAATGATATTATTAATGTGTTTGGTTTATTTGTCCATATTGCTTTTATTACACATAGGAAGTCAAGATTATAAAATTAAAACAAAAGAAACTGGAAAGTAATAGCTATTACACCTTTGTATACTAATCTGACATAACTTGATTTCTCCACAAGAAAATAGCAGCTTATAATTCTTACAACCCTTGTGTTTTTCTACCATTTTAGCTTCGAGATGGTTAGTTCTAGTTGTCATCGAGAGTCAAAAGATTTGTTCACATGACATTATTCCTTCAAAATACGTATAGCAGCCTATGACAGCAGAACTTCATACGACCAATGTGTATTCCAACCATTCTAACTCTGAGATGATTTGTTGTGAATGAGCATCAAATTTATTTTCCTTCACAGAGATTCACCGGAAATAGAGACAAGTACACCAGAGTAACCAACATGTTCAATGAGGGAATCAGAGAACACTACATCCGCATCATACCAACTGGGTATGAAGGCGATCGTCCATCAATGCGTGTTGAACTCCTTGGATGTAATGGTAAGGTCATCTTATAAACAACCCTTGTGTTTACTTCACAACTAAAACATTAAATATAAACACAAATGTAGAAGTTTATTTGATATAATTGACAATGCATATTGAAAACAATAGATACCAATATACTTACTTTACAAAGTTTTACAAAATTTATTTTTATTTGAAAAACCAGGAGAGCCTTCATTTTACCCTTGTCTGAAATTTAAACCAAAGATATCTTTTACCTTTTTGGAGAAAATGTTTGTTTTTATCTAGCAAAAACATTTTACCAGACAAGTTTAACATCTGATTTAAATAATAACAGATTACATTGCGATGTCAAGGATTACGTAATCCAATTTGCGTACTGTGTACCAAAACAAAACAAATTATGTTCCAAAAGCCACACAGTGAAGATCATTTTGATCATCATTATAATGCTGCATTAATAAGACACACTTCAGTAATGCTAATATTGAGTTTCCATTAATCTTCAATAGAACGCTGGTTTTGTTTGCAACGTCTTGGAATGGGAGATGGTACCATTCCTGACTACCGCATCACAGCATCAAGTACAAATGGGAAGGTAGATGGTAACTGTCAACCAAGCAATGCACGACTCACTCATTCAAAAAACAGTAATACTATTGGCTGGTGCCCTGAACCTAATGACAACAAACCATGGTTACAGATTGATCTAGAAGTTACAGTCACAGTGGAGGGAATTATGATGCTGCAGGGATCTGATCAGGGAACCAGTGTAGACATCAGTCATGAGTACCAGCTGGAGTACAGTGATGACCAGAGCACTTGGCATAATATGAATTCAACACAGGTAAGAACTTTGATGTCTCACCTACACTGATGTGTTAATTGCTGCACATAAAGTGTCCATCATAAAATCAAATCTTTTTCAGTTTGTGCTAAAACTGTTCAAACACTGGTTTGAATATCAGTAAAGAACTAGTTTCATAAATCCATTTAGTCCCACAATGAAAACTGACAAGCAACAACATTCAAATGGAATTGCATAATTATCTGCACCCTTTGATTATCCCACCAGATCACTGCACCAAACACAATGCAGCTGCCCCAATGGCTACACCTAAATTGCAGCTATACATTTTGTTATGGGATTTTATAATGTCAGACCTGTATTCTTGGAATACATTCACCTGTTGTGATTTGTCAATAAATTAAGAGGTGGAACAAGATTGATGAGTCTACTGTGTCTAAAGTTAAATGTTGTATACAAGTGCAATGCTAGTCTTCAGTGCTGATGGGATCACACTGTTACAGTAAGTAAGGTGTACATATGTTTATAAACAAATTCAATTAATTTAAATTTGTATCACAACAGATAATCAGAAAGAACACCACATCAAGCTCTGAAGCTACCAGCATGTTCCATCCACCAATCACAGCTCGTTATATCCGCATCATACTAGACCAGACTGATGGCTCTCTATGGATACGTGTTGAACTCCTGGGATGTAAAGGTGAGTTTCTTCAAGTAATGATTCAATCACATTATCATTATGCAAACTGTCGTGTTCCTCAGAATGGAAGCAATGGACTTATCATGAGATACTTCCATGTAAACAAAGAGCCCCGAATACACAAAAAAACCTTATAATTCAGAACATCGGTGCATTTTCCAATATGTATATCACTTTCAACACTAAAAAGTCTCTATATATTATAATGTTTTATAGGACTAATCATTTTCTGACCATACACAATTCATTTTTATTGGAAAACCAAACACGTCAAGAGATTGCTATCCATTATTAAGATTGTAAAGAGCCATTACATAACAATTTAGAGAATTCAAAACTTTAGCAGTGGATCCAATAAACAAAATGCATGACTCAGAAAACCAGCAAACACTTTAAAGGGGTACTGTCATCGTGATTACAGTCTGCTTGTTGCTGGACATGGAAACATGAACGCTCACCCACTTACTACACGAGCGCATTGACTGTCATATTACAAACAAAAGCTTTGAAAGGCGCCTTCATTATTATTGCGCGATCATGTGCAGTAACTTGTTGAGAGTTCAAAATTGAATGTCTGGCCACAGACTCGCTGTGGTCACAACGACAGTGCCCCTTTAAGCTGTCATAGGCAGATGAGTGGCATTGTTAGAAAAGCCAGTTGTACTGCAATAAATGTTATCGAAATCATGGCTATACATATGTTTGTTTACAGTCCATTGGGTGTGTGGTCAACATCTTGGAATGGAAGATCATTTCATTCCTGATAGTAGAATCACGGCCTCAAGTAGTAACCAGGACCAACCATGTCAGCCTAGTAATGGACGTTTGAATCATGTCATTGGTGGATGGTGTCCATCGCAGAATGACACAGAATCTCCATGGCTAAAGGTAGACTTACTGATGGTGACTCCTATTGAAGGGGTCATAATTCAAGGGATAGCTGACAGTACTTTGAACTGGCGTGTCACAGCATTCCAAGTAGAATACAGCCTCAACAACAACACCTGGTACTATGTAAGTGGCCATGGAGCACCTGCAGGACAACCTCAGGTAAATGGTTTCTTTATTACAATAATACAAGCAAGCTGTTTCCAATTTACAATTCTGATTCTTGAACAAGAAATATTCCTCAAACTCATTGCAAACAGAGAACACTGGTTAATCTTTGAACCCCATTGTAAAAATTGCTTAGGAAAATTACTTCATTCGAAGTGGAAACCATTGAACCAAACAGAGATAAATGACATCAATGTTTGGATTTGACAAAAATTGCATTAGAAACATTTATTTGGACTAGAAAATCTCTTGAATGATACATCTCTGCTTAGATTTCAAAAGTTTACATGTAAATGTAAAAAACAAAGTTGTTTTGACTCTATGAACCAGTCTTTGACAACATGTTTTACTGTTTTAATAAGTTTTACTAACCATGCCTGCCTTTTATTTTCTTGGTTTTTTTTACAGACATTCCGTGGTAACACTGACCAATCAACACCTGTTACTAAAAAATTTGAGCAGCCAATCAGAGCACGCTTCATCCGTATCAGACCAATCACTTACGAGGGATATCCAGCGATGCGCATTGAACTCATTGGATGCAGAAGTAGGTTTATCATTATTTTAATTAAAAATGAAGAATTACAATTCTATTCCATGTCTTTGTTTTTGCTAATTGTTGCTGTTTTGATCTCACTTTTAAGGCACTGTTTAAAGGGGGACTGTCGTCATGATCATAGCAGGCCTGTGACTGTACATGGAATTATGAACTCTAACCCAGTAACTGAATGTGCGTAATAATTCCATGTAGAGCCACAGGGGGACAGTCATTATGATCATCATGACTACAGTCCCATTTAAATATTCATGTCATCATTCAAACATTGGCTATTACTAATCCTTTCAGAATGAGAAATGTGCACAGAAGTTTCTTTACAGTGTTTGATTTTGCCATACCTTGATGCTGTAAGAGCAACACTTGCATCACTAATACTAACACATCCAGTGACAAAACTAGTGTGTTATTTAAAACCAAC
This sequence comes from Plazaster borealis, assembly GCA_021014325.1. NCBI lineage: Eukaryota > Metazoa > Echinodermata > Asteroidea > Forcipulatida > Labidiasteridae > Plazaster > Plazaster borealis. Next base: position 2,086,056 of record CM037455.1, read on the forward strand.
ACATTTTTGAATAATGCTTTGTTTGAATAACTTTTGAATAATGCAAAGAATCAAAAGATTTTCCAATTTGAAAAATGCAATTCCTATTTCAGTTGATTTAGTTCATACATTTCTGAAAGTGACTTGAAACGCTGAGAGAAAAAAAGAAGAAAAAAACCCTAACTATAAAGCCGGAATGCACCCAGGAAGAATACAGGCTCTGAGTGCAGAGCTCCAGTCTGCAATTTGTTTTCAAAAGATTTTTTGTGATTAAAGATGATCAAGTTTTATTGTCAAAATGAGTTCATGGTTTGTTTTTTGTACTATTTTTCAGGTGGTATTCTTGAGACGGCCAACAATCAAGCCTTCAGCATTCACCATCACACAGATTTTACCCAAGACGAAACAAACTGTTCAAGTCTGAATAGTGAAGGAGGTTGGTGGTTTAATAGATGCTCTGGTATACCTGGTGTAGATAATAACCTTAATGCTGAATATATCCAACCTGGTGATATTATGGGTCCATACAAACGAGTCATTAGAGCTAGTGAATGGAATGGTTCTCGTATTGCAAGGACTGAAATCAAAATACGCCGCCAAACTCCACCTGGTGGCTAAAAAAGGTTTCTGGATACAAAAAACATTGAAACCTTGTCCTGGCACTGAGATTACATTCATAAGAACACTTGGTTATTTGTTTGTAAAACTTATTCCTCAAATTGAGTATCCTTATATTCAGTTAACTGATGGGCTGGATCTGTTCACACACATTTAACTCCAATAAATCACCTGTCTCTCATGACTATGACTATGAGTGTATGAACAACAAAGAAAATCTGGGCTTTCATTCTATTGATTAGACTTCAGACACTTCTACTGGATGCCCATGGTTTGCCATTTTGGGAGTCAAAAATCATTGGTGAGTGTGTACATGCCTAAATTGAGCATTGCACAGTAAAACACAGAGGGAAACTGACTCCCAAAATGGCCCAACCAAGATAATCTTGTGGTGATGACGTCAGGTGAATGGGGTCAATAAACTAAACTTGCAAAACAATCTGGCACTTTATCCATCACATTGTGTTTTCTGGGGGTTTTCCACCCAATGGTAAAAGTAGAGCACTCTTTGCACTATAATTCTGAGCAAAGGAATCACTAAACCAAGACTCAACCAAACAGTGAATCAAGTAATAATGTTTATCCAAGTCAATGATGGGCAATTTGTAATTGGTTTAACAAGCCTTAGATGCTCACTTTACATGCAAGATAATTGGTTCAATACTGTCATGATATGTGATGTAGCTATTGCTGATAATTATAGTAAAGTATTACTAGGAGCTGGGCCAAATTTCATGGAGCTGTTAAAAAAAGGAGCAAAGTATAGCAGAACATGCTTATTAGAATGAGGTTACCAGCCAAAATGCCATTTGACAGTGTACATTCTGTGACTTGTAGCCAAGCAATATTTCCTGCTTAAGGAGCTCTATAAAATTGGGCCCAGGACCCAATTTTATAGAGCTGCTTAAGCAGGAAATAATGCTTAACAATTTTCTGCTAAGCAGAAATGACAGGATACCAGTCACAAATTGTACATGTGACATGGTATTTTGGCTGGCAACCCTGTTCTGGTTAGCATATTTTTGTTGTGCTAAGCTACTTATTGGGCTTAAGGAGCTCTATGAAATTGGGTCCTGGTTATAATTATTTTTTCTTCTTTTTCCTTAGCTTTAAAACAATTCATTTTTTTGCATTTTTCTCATTTTTAAAGATAAGATATTTCAAAACTTTGTGTATATTCTCTTGATATTTCATTGGTAAATGTTGTCATAGCTGAAACCGTTTTTAAAATTCAAAAGGATTTTTGTTATTTAAATATGACGTGCCTGAAGATATTATACATAAATATAGATAAACTTTAGGGAAATGATTTTTTTAGAAGTAGATCTGGCATTAAGAAAAATCCACAATACAATGCGCCTTCTAAAGTTTACCTATAAAGAGAGGACTTTTTTCAAAAAGGGTTCCACTAAAATAATCAAACTCAACCCACCGCCGTGCGCAGGTAGTTTGGAACCTGATTTAAAGTGGCTGAGATGACTGGGAAAAAATTCACCAGCCTCACAAAAAAATCATCAATGCCATAAATACAGCAAAGAAATACAACCTTACTGATTTATGAAGGAAACATCACTCCTATTATTACCTGTATTGTCTTATTGCCGCTGACTGCATGCAAAGCAAGGTTGAACATAAAAAACAATGTTGCAAACGGGTTAATCTTGATTGAAAGCTTATTGTTAGAGAAATTGTGTTTTAAGAATGGTTTCTTATTTAAGATGATGTAAACAAAAGTTTAAGAATTTGTAGTTAAAGTAAAGTTGACGCGTAAAGTGGGCGTCATGTGCATTATGCAAATTTAATTACTGTTACTAAAAATTGGCAGTTGTCAAGTTAAGACAAAAAATGATACATTTTGGGAACAAAGTAGTATCATGTAGGAATAAGATTAAAATGGGTTTTCTTTGCATCAATTTAGAAGGTTTTCAAGATAAATTCACTTCTTTGATTTAGTGTTCAGAAACCAGTTAAAAAAACTACAAAGGTAAAATATACACAGTTGCCATGGTACAGTAGACCGCTTTCAGGTTTTGTTTATTCGGATTATGAACCAAGATAATATTTAAGAAAAGTCACAACAAACAACAGTTTTATGTGAGAAAGTATTGGGGGAACCTCCTGGCCCTGATAGTCTTAAAGGCATCGTACACGTTTGGTAATTGTCAAAGACCAGTGTTCTCATTTGGTGTATCCCAACATGTGCATAAAATAACAAGCCTGTGAAAAATTTGGGCTCAATTGGTCATTGAAGTTGCAAGAAAATGATGAAAGAAAAAACACCCTTGTTGTACAAATTTGTGTGCTTTCAGATAGGAATAAAAACTTCTTGCAAGAAGTTTTTATTATTTTAGTGAGAAATTACCTCTTTCTAAAAAACTACGTTACTTCAGAGGGAGTCATTTCTCACAATGTTTTATACTATCAACAGCTCTCTGTTGCTCGTTACCAAGTCAGTTTTTATGCTAATATATATTTTGAGTAACTACCAAACGTGTACAGTGCCTTTAAGAAGCATTGTGGGTAGAATGCAAATGACATGCTATGTAATTGCTATAACAACACTGTGGCATACATGACTTCATCCTGTGTGTAGAATCCAAAAGAGATATAGGGCATCCAATTGAACTCAAGACTTGCTAGAATCTTAACCCTTTAGAGACCATTCCTTTCTGTATAGTCACCATAAACCTGGACATTGCTAATCTTGTATATTTGTTGACTCCGTTATTTTCAGGAAAAATGTCAGGAAAATAATTAAGAAACAGAAGTACATAGTGTTGTTTTAGAAATGTGCATTTTATGTTAACATGGGAAACATTGGGAAACTTCAATGGGGTCCAGTACCTTTTCTTAGACCCTCTTGTTTGAGCTGGAATTAAGTCAAATCTTGCGGCCGTTTGTGGCTGCTATGGGCATTTCGGTACAAGCCACTTCCAGCCGCTATGGTCTCTAAAAGGTTAACCACCTGACAATAAAGCTAGCCTGGTCAAAGACTCTTGTCAAGCAATTTGCATACAGAGGTAATAAAGCAAACATGTTTTTGTGCACACTGACCACTGTTTTTATTAATTAGCAAATGAGGAACTTTGAGAAGCAAGTTTTACAATTTGTGTAGCATTTAGCAATGCTCTAATGGTAATGCAGTTACTGCTGTTGACCAGGTTAGCTTGACCCCTATCAAACGCAGTTTGATAAATTTTTACAATCACAAATATCTTCAATCTTATTCTTCAATCTAGAATGGACATATGTGTTAAGGCTAACTTGATGTGCAATTAATACAAATTCAGAGTTTTACATTTTTACACTGAGTGCCTTAATTTTTAAATGAATATTTTGCATTTTCTTTGTTTCTTGTCATTGGTAAATGTTGTAATAGCTTAAATCATTTTTAGTATTAATAAAGAATTAGCATCAGTTTACTCTAAAATGTATTCATTCAAGTAAAAGATGGTATTCAAAATATAAAACTTTAGGACTGTAAATTGATATAGTTATGAGAATCTGTTTAACAGAGAAAATATTTTATAACCACCCCATATTTTCCAGAAAGCACACATTTCAGTGAAAAGTGGTTTAAGTTTTAAGAATGATTTCTTAGGTAATTAATGTCAAGCAAAATTTCAAGAATGTTAAATTAGAGTAAAGTTGATACCGTATGTATAGTTTTAAAATCTCAAACAAATAAAATAATAAGTGGTGTCAAGTTTAATTATGCTTCTACAAAGTTCATTGCGGCTTTTAAAAACCTGAATTAATGTCATTGAAACTAGAGAGGCATTTTAAAATGTGTTAAGCAACAATTTCAGATACTCGGAGGGTTTGCTTAAAATTTTATTTGAAACTGATCACTCTGCAGTAATAAAACTTTGTTGTGCTGGTAAAGTGCCACTTGACCCCCACTTGACTCTCAAATGACCATTGTAAAAGTTCAAGTTGTGACCAAAATAAATTTAAGGAAGTCAGCTTTGAATGTGTGTGCATAGACTGCAGTTATTGTTTCTATAATTTTCTTTGAAGTATGTATCAAGCAATTGTCTGTACATGGCTGATGGACGTGAAATAATGTCGAGATCCCAATAAAAGTTAATTTTTAGTTTGTAATTGAACTACCTTTTATCCTTGGCATATTTTTCTCGTGCAATACCTGAAATGGAAGCTAACTTTCTTTAATCTATGAAAATAGCTATTCAAAGTTTAAAATCAAAATTTTGTGTCAGTGCAAAAACGTTGGGTCTCCTAAAATAGCACTTACGTTACAAATGAGTTAGAGAGTGTCAAACTACAGGGTTTGTTGTGTGACCCGTGCTTGTCCTTATCTGTATGGATAACAAAAGACAGCAGACCGGGGTAACTGCTTAAAGCTGTTAAGCAGAAAAATACTGCTTACCAAATTGTTCGCTAAGCAAGAAATGAGTGGAGTACCACTTGTAACCATGTAAACTTTATAGCATTTTGACGGGTAAAAACCAGCTGTTTCTGCTTAGTATTTTGTTCTGTGCTTAGCAAGTTTTGCAGCTTAGGCTTTATTTATGAAATTGGGCACAGGGCCCCAATTTCACAAAGCTTTTCAGCATGAAAAAAATAACTTCTTTGCTTAGCAAGAAATGAGTGGGGGACCAGTCACAGAAATGGTAACTTCATGATATTTTGGCTGCTAATCTATTATTGCTAAGCGAGCATTTTCTGTGCTTAGCAAGTTTTTGTGCTTAGAGGCTTTGGTCAAAGGCCCATTTTCAGTGAGCTTGTAGAACAAAATTATGCCTACAAGAATTAAATACAATGTTACACGTTTCATCTGATACTGATATCCCGCATATTTGCTCAGCAGAAAATGTTAAGCAATATTTTTTGCTTAACTAAATATAATTGAACCCTCTGCCAAAATTCATCAAGCTGCTTAAGCAGGGGTGGGACCAAGGTATTTAAAGAAGGGGGGTGATAAAGCTTTAGAATCTTAGCACATACAGCGTGGGGTCCAGGGGCCCACTTTAAGAGCCCCTGGGGGTTGAGGGGGCGGAGCTGGAAATAGTTTTAAATTTCCCCCAGTCCCATAAGCACATAATTTGCTATAAAAGACTAATTTGGCAGAACAGTGCCGAGGCACACAGTCTCCTTTTTCTCGCACCCCTCCTCCTTGTTGTTAACAGTTAGGCTGTATCCGAATTGGCAATTACAGCTACGGCTACGGCTGTTGCTAAGCATGTTGCTAAGCATATTGCTAAGCATGTTGCCAAGGATGTCCTATACTTTGCACGACGCTTTGATTGCTGCTAATTGACAACATGGCCGCCATCGACAGAGCAATCGCTGATGACGTTTGCCATTTTGGTTTGGAATTCCCCGACTTCAGCAGGCGAAGTGACGTCCAGTTTTCTGCCTTAGGGAAAAAAGGTTAGTTGAGGATTCGTTTTGAGTTGTATTTTGTACAAATAACAACTGTACTCAACTTGAAATATGAGACAATATAACTGTCCCCCGTAGCTATTCAGATAGGTACATGATGATTTTTGTGTGTGCATGTTTGTGGCTACGACTGTAGCCCCTATGTCACGTACCTAACGTAGTGTTGTGAGTAGTCATATGGTGTTAGGACGCCGGACTCCGTTGCACTGCACGGACGTCAGGGTTATAAAGTTTCTTTATTTATGCAAATACAATTTCAACTAATGTTTGTTCATTTTTTTTTTCTGATTTAAAAGGCTGAAATTTTATACATATATTATTCTGCATGTCCATATTTATACTTTTGATGAGTCCACATCTGTGCGTGTTTATTGAAAATGCTCATTAAACCAGTGTTAACATCCATAACTCCATCTCTATTAAGTATTATATTGACTGGATAGGACTTGTTACGCCGCCATGCATCAACGCGTTTGTTCTACATGGTTTGAAAATTCAAACGCGCGAGTCATCACCATTCTGTACTCCACACAAACAAATGAAGTTTGGTGCTGGAGCAAAATATTTGGCACTGAAAGATTTAAATCATTAACAAACAAACAAAAGGTTTACAAAGATATTTATATATATGAAACTTGAAAGGCAATTGTCTTTGAGGGCTTTGAATTTTAAAAGTGTAATCCATGAAAGATGTGATTTCAAATAAAATATTCTGTGCCATTTTCATGCAGTGTAGCTTGATTTTGTTATTTACCATTGACCAAACCAACAGTATCAATATCTGGTTAATCCCTTAAAGCAAATGTACAACATTGGCAATTTTCAAAGACCAGTTTCAACACTTGATGCAACCCAATATATCCATGAAATAACAAACTTGTTAAATTTTAAGCTCAATCGGTCTTCGGAGTCATGAGAAAACAGTGAAAAACCCTATTATATATTTTCACTGTTTTCAAACATCGGATTGTATCACCAGTGATGTTACAAAGACTAATTGTTTTACTCATTTCCTAAAAACTAAAGCATTTCAAGCAAAAAGTATTTCAAGGGGAAGTTTCCCACCATGACCATCTTTATACCATGTAAAAATATGTGCAAATCTGTGAACATTTATATTTTCAACCTTGCCAATATTGTACCCGCCCTTTAAGGCAATTAGCCACAGCACAGGGTGGCCAGTCCAATCTGTCTGGATAGTCTCGTTTATTGCAGGATTTACTAATCATCCCTCAATACAAAAACACCGGTGATAAAATCTTAAAGGGAGGGTATACCTTTTTGGTAATTACTCCAAAAGTTAATGACCATAAAAACTTACTTGGTAAGAAGCACTGCTGTAAAACATTTTGAGAAACAATTCCCTTCAAAAGAATGTGGTTTTAGAGAGAGGGATTCAAAAACATTTAAGTGTGAGAAACGTTTCTGCATTGTGGGTAGTGTGTGCAAAACAAACATGCTCAACTTTGTCTCAAACATGATTCAACATTGTTGAACTTTGTATCTAGTTACAACCCAATGTAACAATTTTGTAAGGCCCCCCCCCCCCCCCTGGAAGCGATATTTTGTTTCCTGCCCACTTGCGGCAGAACAAACAGGGGGTGCTGTTGGCGAGGGATTTCATCATAAAAACGATATGAATAATGCATAACTGATGCGCGCTGTCAGCATCGCTAGCTCTATGATCTCAAGGCCTTGTCGCATGTCATTAGTGGCTGATCAGGCGTTCGTCTTAGTGAAAAATGGACCTGTGCGTGATTCACCAACATGTTTGTTTGTTGGGGTGTTGGGGATGTTTGTTTGTTTGTTTTACTTTTTGCATTGGCATATAAGCGATGTTTTTTTTCATAAATGCCAAAATAAAAGCGTTCATGACGTGAGGTTTCAGGTCAGTATATTTTGTCTTTAATGTCCATATGACTTTGTTAAGGGCTCCTCTCCAAGGGTCCACAGAGTCTTGGTTCCAAGACGGCCCAGTTGTGTAGTCACGAAAACCTAATTGCTATCTAAACCGCTATCACACCCCACGAACCACTCGCCACTAGAGGGCAAGATCATTCCTGTAACTGCTATCACACCACGAACCGCGATCAACAGGACCGTCTTGGGAACTTTGCAGAATCGCTCGGACTTTTCTGAGCGATTTCCCAGCATGCCTAGTTGATAAGCTAATTAGCATAATTTATGCCTCCGCTTGTCAGGCAGACTTTCAGTATTACATGTGTACACATGTGCATGTTCATCGTACAATCATTACACTGACAGTTATAGCATGGAGCAATAATAGACATCAGTTTACGTGTACAGAATACAACGAGTTTGTTTTTCAGATTGGATCGTGTTCACACACACCATGCTCACACTGCACAAAGTGTTCATGTACTATTATAACAAGTAAAAAGCACGGATTGTTGGGGTGTTTGTTTGTTTGTTTTATTGTTTGCATTGACATATAAGGGATGTTTTTTTCATAAATAATACAATAAAAGCGTTCATGACGTGAGGTTTCAGGTCAGTATATTTTTTCGTTAATGTCCATATGACTTTGTTAAGGGCTCCTCTTCAAGCGTCCACATAGTCTTGGTTCCAAGACGGCCCAGTTGTGTAGTCACGAAAACCTAATCGCTATCTAAACCGCTATCACACAACTTTCCTTTGCAGCCTTTGCAGTTTGTGTACAGAAAATTTATTCCAAAAGTAAGTAACAAATTTTCCAGTAAAACACACACAAATCAATAAAAAATATCAAAACAGTACGAATTAACTAATTTTGAAATTAATATAGGACATTTAATTTAAGGAGTTCCAAGTTAATGTTTGGTTGAAAATAATATAAACAAAACTTTCAAGTAAACTTACACGTAATAATAAATAATACAAAATAAAGAATACCAAATCTATTTAATACATTTTATAAATATTAAGAATCATAAAGAGTATGCTCAGTTGTCAAACTTAAGTAGACCTAGTATATGTAAAAGATACAAGTAAAATTCCGTTAAATAATAATTAATATTACGAATCATCAATAGAGGGGGGAGCCTACTCCGATCAGACCAAGATGACTTTGGACCAAGATGACTTCGGACCGAGTTGACTTCGGATCCAGAGTCACTTCGGACTGAGTTGGGGTAGGGTGGACAGTTTTATCTCGTGTCTGGCCACTTTGTTTTGATAATTAATGGCTATTTAAGGACATTCTTATGTTCTTTCTCATGCAAGTAAATACTCTCCTTCCCTGTACTCAAACCATGGAGGTAGAATTCTAACTCCATTAGTATTATTTCGCACAGGCACGCAGCTGGCTGTTTCGCTCCATTGTTCCAAAGGTTCAAAGTCCAAGAAGACTGTGTATAGCCCACATTTAACATGAAACATAAAGTCCTTGTCACATCCATGATGCCGTTATATCAAATTAGTGGTCATTCAATAAATATTGGCTCCGCAACAAATGCCGACTCGTTCGACGGTAGTCCAATAAATGGCAGTAAATAGCGACTAAAAGAGTGTATTTTGCTGGCCTGTTTTTGTTGATTGTATGACTTTTGACAACTGAGAAAATGCAATCAGCAAGAGATCAACATTAGTTTGACTCTTATCAACAGCAGTTTTTACGAGAATCAAACTTTTAGATCCTTTTGAATACTTCAATAAAATTCTTTGTGAACAACGAAATAAAGTCTAACAAAATTGCACACCTTGTTTAATTAAACCATGGGTTCCTAAGCCCTGGAAAACGTGAAAGGTGTTTAGTTAATACACGTTCCATGTAGAGCTCAATGCAGTCTTAAAGGCACTGAACACGTTTGGAAATTGTCAAAGACCAGTGTTCTCACTTGGTGTATCCCAACGTATGCATAAAATAACAAGCCTGTAAAAATTTGGGCTCAATTGGTCATCGAAGTTGTAAGAAAATGATGAAAGAAAAAACACCCTTGTTGTACAATTGTGTGCTTTCAGATAGGAATAAAAACTTCTTGCAAGAAGTTTTTATTATTTAAGTGAGAAATTACCTCTTTCTCAAAAACTACGTTACTTCGGAGGGAGTTGTTTCCTACAATGTTTTATACTATCAACAGCTCTCCTTTGCTTGTTACCAAGTAAGTTTTTATGCTAATATTTGTTTTGAGTCATAACCAAGCGTGTACGATACCTTTAAGTAGTAACGTAAGAACTTACTTCCTGTGTGAACTAGGGTATAAACGTAAAAGACTTACATTTTACTTTCTTTGACATTTCAAAAGCTAACATCAATCTTTTCATCGATTCAAAGGAATAGTTCACCCATTAACAAAACACTGACCCCAACGATATCCGAACACCTTGAGTTTGTTTTTACAAACTCTATAAGTCTAGTTAAAGATTGAGTTTGTTCTGGTTTCCCTAGATGTGATAAGACCACCATCTGCCAGCTTCATGCCGCGCTGTCAAATCAAAAGCTATACTCGGTCAACTGTCATCTGCATACAGAGACGTCCGATTTCCTTGGTGGATTACGACCTGTCAGGCAACACAGTGATAAGGTGAGGTCATTGATGCAGGTCAGAGGTCAACTACACAGGTCCATGGCAAGGTTTGGCAGAGATTAGATTTGTAACATCACGGTTTGCGTCAATATAAAAAAGCACTTGTAGTTTTTAATTTGATACTTGTAACGATCATTCTAATACCTCCATCTGAAATACTTAGGCAAGAATAGGATTGAAAAAGTTACCTTTCAGCAGGCTGTTTTGTAAATTCTTTTTTGTATACAAGTTCGCTCCTAACAAAGCCAAAAGCGACTCTTGATAGGGGCTACAAGAAGAAAATATTTAAGATGAAAATAACTTGGGGGGAGCTGAAGGTAGGAATTGATATTCCTCTTAAAACAGGCTACAGACCTACGATGAGAAAGAGGTTGTGAGGTCGTCACAACCTCTTCATTCAGCGTTGTGGTTAAATCCCTCTGCTCACATGACCACCATTGGAGTGGTCATGTGACAGCAGATCAGCATCCCAGTTGAGTGTTGGGTTCTGGGTCTTGATCTCTATGGCCTCCCTGATCTTTCTGTTTTAGAAGCGTTCCTCTCGTGTTAAGACTTGTACATTGTCCAAGATGATGTTACCTGGTCTATTTTTGAATTCAAAATCGCTCAAAAACCAGTGTTCAGAATATAATAAATTTGCTCTGAAAAAAGGGGGGGGTGAACACCAAAAAACAATGCTCACAAAATACAGAATTATTTTCCTGAACTTGAATTTCAACGTATGGAGTCCAAAATGTACAAAGGCACCTTGCTGTGTGAAACCAAGTCTTGAATATACACCTGCTGACAGGCCGCTATCCCCGAGGTCAAACAATAAAAGCATGTATTCCTTGTGCACAACTCTCGGCCAATGATTGGTCTTCTTTGACCTCAGTGAGGGCGCTGTTCAGGCTTGCAAGGAGTCTGTGAAAAGTCTTTGAAGGTTTGAATTTAAAAAAATAGTTGAATTCAATTTTTGCTAGTGAAAGCCAACCGAACGAAGATAAGCAGAAGCTGTTTGAGTGGTGTGACGGCCCCCTCGTTCTCGCTATGCGTGAGATCGCCGCCTTCCTCATCGATGAAATCTCCCTCGCGGACGACTTGGTCTTGGAATGGCTGAACAGCTTCTTGGAACCGGAGAGAACCTTGCTTCTTGCTGAGCGAGGAAGTGGGGAAAGCCAAGGGGATGATATCGACATGATCGTGGCTGCTGAGGATTTCTTTGTGGTGGTCACCATGAATCCTGGTGGAGACTTTGGGAAGAAAGAGGTTAGTTTGGTAGTCTGATCACTTCTTTTCTTTTCATTCTTTAATATCATGAGTAGCATGGTTTTATGCGCGGGTATTGCTGTACCTTATCTTGATTCAAAGAGAGTAAGGGTACCATTAGTAACATGGTTTTTATTCACCAGTAATGATGTACTTTATCTTGATTCAAGGAGAGTAAGGGTACCATTAGTAGCATTTTTTTATGCACCAGTAATGCTGTACTTTATCTTGATTCAAGGAGAGTAAGGGTACCATTAGTAGCATGTTTTTTATGCACCAGTAATGATGTACCTTATCTTGATTCAAAGAGAGTAAGGGTTCTATTATATAGGCCCACAAAATAATGGTCCTATTTGCTGAGAGGTGTAGGGACATTTTTCAAGATTGATGCTAGGACGTTTGGAAAATTACACTGGTGTCGGGGTGTTTTAATTTGGAGGGGGAATATCTCAACAGGCCCAGAGACTTCCTATATCAAATTGAGTAGAAATAAAAGTTCAAGAGTCAATTAATAATTTTCCCCTTACTGTAAAAACCTGTATGACTTCTAAGTGTTTTTCGTGTATCTGTGAATATTTAGCATTTTGCACTGTATGCTATGGGAGTTGATTTAGGGGGGTGCACCCTGTAGCTCTCGAATGATGTCGGCCATAATTTTTTTTAATTTTATAGGGGTTTTAAACATGTTATTGTTTACAATAATTTGTAAGCTGACAATCAATGTAACACACAAGTTTTTTTGAATCAAGTGATAATTTTAATTACATTTTTTACTGTGCAAAACAATTCATTTACAGGTAAAAAGTTATGTTAAATCTTACAGAATGGTGGATCACACCCCAATCAGCATATTATGTTGTTTATGGCAGTTTTAGTGAGTAAATCTTTGGTGTGTAAATTATCTTTAACACCCCCAAAAATGTTGTTCTTTCATTCTCTGATTTTAAAATGTGGCTTGCAATTTTTACAAGCACTATTTTTCTGAACAAATTTAAGTTTTTATGGAAATTACCAGAGTGTTCTGGCCTCAAGACTGTTGGGCCCACCGATTTCTTATCTGGCGCCCTCTCGTGTTACTTACACGCTTCGTTCGCAATCCATGTGATTCACGTTAGTTTACATTTTGTCAGTAGTGCACTGAAAGTTGCATCGTTATTGCTTGTTTTGCCCTTCTCAAAGCACAATCTCTAAGTTTCACCTTTTCTGTATTAAATGCACGGCACTCTCTACAAGGACCATTTCTCGCAAAGGTGAGTGCTCCTTTTGGATTTGTGACCGAAAATGCACGGTTCATGGATTCTGCTTTTTGAGTGCTTGTGCCATACTGATTTTTTTCCATGGCTTCTTTACCAAGTCGTTTGTTCAAAAGTTTGATGACTGCACAGTGGTTTAAAACACTATGTGACCCAGACATCGACAAATTTCATTACAATAATCGGTAAAAATACCTTTAAAATATGTCGGGCATGTCTCAACGTCATCTTTTGGCACATAAAACTTGGTTGTCAATTAAAATATTACACATTCAGCGATACGCGTCACAAATTGTGGGAAAAAAACGTTGATTTAAAAGAGGGCGCTGTTTAGGAATTGCGCCCTCTATGGCTGTTTTTACACTTGCAATCATCACCCGTCTGTGTTCGTAACATTACCCAGCGCTGACATAAAAATTGTTTCTTTATGTTGCAGTTGCTATACAATTTGCTAAGGTACAACAAACTTAAACTAGCTTGAAAATCATTGCAAAAGTTGTAAACGTTTTAGTAAACATTAGTTAGTTTTGTTTACCTTGAGAAACATTAAAATAGGTTTTTTTTTCCCGAGTGAACAACGTTGTTTTATGAAAAATAAATCAACTGAGGTTTGGACACTCCAATTTCCTAATCTTAGGTTTTACTTTCATCAATAATGTTTTCGTCTGAACTGCTGGCATGGGCCCACTTCGTCCGGCGGAAATATTTTCAGGCGAATAAGTCCAATACTTCTGCTTCAGATCCTTTTTGACAAAGGGGTCCTCTTAATACCATTTCATCTCTTGAGAGAAATTTTTTCATAAAAATGTCAAGGTTCGTCTTGGACGTTTCTTTTGGCTTTTATTTGAGATAGTTTTATGTATAACCGTTGAGTTTCTGTGTTCTTATCCCCCACAAACTGTCCTCTCTTCTGTGAACCTGTTCCTTTAGGTCGTAATTTATTGCTAATAATTCCCCACACAGTTATTTAGCTCAACTTGTTGGAGCCGAGTATGTAGGCCTACAATAATTATCCCCAATTACGATAATTTATTGCAAATCTCTCGATTGAAGTCGGGATCTTGAATGTTCCGAGCATTTCTGTAGCAGCCAATGCCAATGAAGCAGAACAAAACGTCAAAGCACAAACATAAACAAAAACCCTTGAATTAAAGTATCAAGAATTTGAAAAACGTATAATTTTAGGCGCGCTGACGTTATTGAAGATATTGGTGTTTTTTCCCTTTGTTTCTATCCTGTATAAAACAATTTTTTGTCTTGTAAATATCGGTGATCACACATGTTTATAACCTGTCTGACAGTATTTGTGAAGCTTGCAGCATAGTGCCCGCGCTTTACATTAAGATATATATTAAAGACTTCATGTTTTGATGGGACTTTGTGTTTTGCTTCGACCATCTTGTATTTAGAGAAAAAATATGAATAAATAATAAAAGGACAGACCTCATGAAATTGGAACAGCCGGCCCTTTTACTGAAAGGACAGGCATTCCATACCCTCATCGAAAAGGTATTATATTATGTACCCAAACCATTATCTGAAAGAAGAATAAGCTTTTCCAAAAGTAAAAGTTTGCTTTACGACAATTCATAATTAATCACATGACATTTTGAATAAAAATTAATGTCTACCCCCATACAATTTGTTTACGAACAAGTTATTTTCTTCTTCAATTTTATGAGAAAATTTCAGCCCCTAGCTGTGTAAACTTGAACATCTAAAACTTAAAGATAAATACCTTTGTGAAATGTCACTTTATTTTTATAAACCAATTCTGTAAAAGAAACTGCTTGATGTAGACGTGTAGTACGTTTACGTTATACGGACGTTAACTATAAGTGAATTCCCCTATTCATGGTGTGTCAACAGAGGGCGCTCTTTTTCACGCTCTCAGCTGATGTTTTCTGATGACAATGCCGGCGAAAATGATCGAATTTTCAGAAAGGTGATCTTGCGGGATTTTTGCGCTATTTTGTTTTTGTTGCCAAGTAGTTACTTTATCATGTTATGGAGAAAAATTCACCAAATATCTTGGCCTTTGGTGGCCGATTGACAAAATGTGGAACATTTTGATTTTGTTTATTTTCCTTAATTTTGTGATAAAAAATTTAATTTATACGCTGTTTTAACTGACCTTTTGCCATAGGTTTCAAAATAAATTGTACATCAAATAAAAGAGTAATAAAGTGGCTTCAAGGGAAATAGTTTATTAGAAATACAAAGTCAAGGCTTTAGACACAGCAACTATTTTTATATCATGTCGTCAAATTAAGATTTGACTTGTTGATTAAAGAGGCTTGGTTATGAAATGTCAATTTCGATGTGAGTAAGACCTAAAAATATTTTATTTTTTATTTTAACCGTTTCTTTAGACATGTCTGATAAAAGCATTAACAAAAACTGGGGACAAAAAATTGAAAGAAATGTCTGGGTCTTAAACCACTGTGGACTGTCTCTTCATCATGTTTAGACAATTAAAATTTTTCCCGAGCACTAGCAGGCAGGTTTTGAAATTTGTACTTTTGATGTATAGCACCACCGTGGCAAATGTAAGATGACTTCTTACATGACCCATGGTTTCCCATGTAACATTCAGGAATTGCAATTGCTGCCTTTGCAGCCATGGCTGTCTTTTGAGACTGATCACAAAGGGTTTTTTAAGGATTGCACAGCCTCAGCCTGGGCCCTGTGGCTAATGCCATCGGCAAATCTATCTTGTAATATTAGCCTTTTCTTTTTTTGTTTTGCCCCTTAAACATATTTGTGCTGAATTTAGCTGCACTTATGGCTGCACAAAGAGATCTATTAAGATTAGGGGGGGTCTAGCAAATGTTCAATTTCCATACCTGCCTTGCTTTGCATAAATGTGATATTACCGTGTGCAAGACACCCATCGGCATCAGTTGTAACCCTATTAACCTTAATTGGCTATTTACAGTTCAACAGTTTCTTTGCACATTGAGTTCATCGCCCATGATAAAGTTTGCTGGACGAGTGGTAGTGCATCTTGCATTGTATTGTTTGTGTCCTTTGGAGGTTTCACATCTTTTACATAGTTTGCTTTCATGATTAAACATCACAATGGTTTTTTGGAGTAGTTACGTTTTTACAAACAACATCTCTCGTTTGTGTCGCTGATACAAAAGGTGTCTATTTCCGACAGTTTGGAAGTGGGTTGTTGTATTGAAGATCTATCTCTATGGGCACCCTACTCAGATCTCCTGTTTGTGGCCTTGTGACTCATGAACCTCTTTCATTTCACAAGCCTTCTCTTTTGGGCCATGTCCTCTTCATTTTCGGTTATGATAATAGCTCCAACTTTGTCCGCACTTTTCTGCAGGGCGTTTCGTGAGGGAACTGACGTATCCATTGCTGATAAAAGTCTCCTTGCCCCCCAGCAGCTGCAATTCCAGTACTGTGTAAGCCAACTTGGAAAGCCATGTTTGGGACGGCAGTTCGTCGTCCTCTCCTTGTCTGACGTATTTCTGTGTACAGTTTTTTCATGTTGGTGTGAAACCCACACTTTCGGCATGACATCGTCTCGGCCACTGCAAGACCTGTACACTCCTCTGCACCAGCGACGAGTTGGGGACGACCATTGCATTCAGGATTTGCTCGTTGGTGGTTTAGTGCAGCATCCACTCCTAAGTTGACTGTAGAGTTGACTTTAACAAACCTGTACCCTCCTCCTTCTCCTTCTTGGTGATCATCCTCACTCTTGAGATGGAGTTTGTTAGGTATTTTCTGACGTGCAACTCCACTCCTGCGTTGGATTTTCTCAACGGGGGTCGTTTCAGCAAATTTGGGTCGAAGTACCATGACAGGTCTGGTGGGTAACTCTGCATTGGGTTTACATTGAAATTAAAAATGCTCATCTCTGGTGAAAGCCAAATCAAGATGATCCTTTGATGGCCTGATGTAGACATTTGGTGAGTTTCTCACTTGGTGTTCATGTTTCGCTTTCAGCTTTGGTAGAAGACCCAGTGTTTTTGATTTTGGAGCCATCCTTTTTTCTTTTGGTAGATTCCACGTCAAACCAGCCCCATATTGAACTGTGAAAGTGAGCAGCTTACAGAACTTTCTCCCAGGCAGAAGTGTAGCTTTCTGCAAAACGTACTACTCCCACCCATCTAGATCCCCTCCCCAGATGCCACCCCCTTTGTGTTGTTACAAATGTTCAATAAGCTATTCTTTAGCAAGTGATCATGACTTACCCCCCTCCTACCCCAATCCAACCCATCCATGCACTTTCTTTGAACACTTAGCTCTCTGACATAAACTTTGGTCCAACATAAAGGAGAGTTGTTCTTGAATGGTCCCCTTTTCCCAGTAAGTGGAGGGGGGGGGGCAATAAAGTAGATTGTTCTTGTGAGGCCATTACAAGGAACAGATGTAAATTTGAAACCCTTGTTTGTTTCAACACTTAAATTATCCACTGACTGAAGATTAAACCATACCTAACCCCGAATTGAAATCTAAACCTAAATTGGAATATGAAACAACTCTCTTACTTGTTATAAGAATGTTTTGAAGCCCCTCTGCAGTAATTCCCCTGTTCTTTTGCCCATTGCCCCCCCCTCCTTTGCTATCACCAGGGATCCTCACCATGAAAAGGGTAAATTTGAAGAAAAAAACAACAACAAACTGAAACAAATTAAAAAATTTAAATCATATTGTCAAGGAATTTACAGACAGACCCAAAACTGTGTGGGTAGTTCAACTGGAAGAACAATATTGTATGTTTGTATCATCAGGCATGCTCATTCACTTGGAAATGTACACAAAACACCATAGGAGTGGTTTGTTTATTTAAGCCTGCCATTTCTCAACGGATTTAAAAGAATTAAATTTTCCGGAAGAAATATAATCCTGACAATATTCCTAATGTCCTCAATGTGACCTCAAACTGTGAAAATAACTCACATTATACGGTGCACCCCACTAAAGAAGGAGAAAAAAGAGCGTTGAGCTCATTAATTTTTTGTAGGCCCTCAAAATATTCTATATTAGACAGATTTGAGAGTCCCAAAAAAGGGTGTCAGTGTAAAAATATGGCCCAATTGTGACCTGGGGGGTGTTGACTTCCAACTAGAGGTATTTTGGATGACATAGGCTAGGACATTTGGAAAATTTCAAAAGTTCAAAAAGTTCAAGAATCAATTAATAATTTTCCCCTTACTGTAAAAAGCTGTGTGACTTCTAATTATTTTTCGAGTATTTTTGAATATTTAGCATTTTACACTGTATGCTATGGGAGTTGATTTAGGGGAATGCACCCCTAACCCTCCCTCTAACCACCCCCTCTCTCACCCCCAGCTAACCCTTCCCCTCTCTTTAACCTTACCCTCCCTCATTCTTTAAACAGACTATCAATTGTCATTGTGGGTTCACAGCATCAAAATCAAAAATTGGCATGATTTTATAAATAGGTATATAAATATATAAATAGAATTCAAATATAAAACTCTTTATAAAAGTACCAAACCATAATTTATATTAAGGTATAAAACTCTTTAGACAAAGCTCTATGAACAGACCATGTGCCCCTTGTTTACAAAATTGTGTTTTTACCCGACAGTATGCGCTTCTTGTTTTCCATAAATGTGATTAAGGAATGACATAATAGGTCACATCATAAAGATGATGTGACCTGTGACTCCACTCCTAAACAAAACAATTTGGCTTAACCGGGATGCGCACGCATACCGCTGGTCAGAAGCGTGATGTTTTGGTTTAGCCATGACGCCAAAGGGTACATGGTCTATACAAGAATAACATTTAAAAAAAATATAACAATTTGAAAAAAAGGCATTAATTTGTGGCAAAATTTTGAAAAAAATTACAAGTGATTGCTTTAAAATACCCCAAATAAATTACTCAAATCACAAACACCATCAACTGAAATGCTCAAGTCTGAGGGGGCTGTAATGGACAGTTTATAGTAACAAGGCAGCCAACATTCGGCAACTTCCTAAAAACCTTTCTATTACAGCCCAAGTAGACTTGACCACACAAAACAAGTCTTTGAATACAAGTAAAAAAACCTTAATAAAAAAACTAACCCAAGATATTTCCAAGGAATTATACAAATCAAATTCAGTGGCCAAATCACTGCCTCCCTTAGTATTCTATAATTAAAGTAGGTTTCAAAGTGAAATGCATATAATGCAGTAGACATTTATAAAATTTAAGATTATTGTTATATCTATATATATATATATATAATGGTTTATTGCATAAAAAAAGATCTTCGCAGCCAAAGGCTGAATTGCAGTAAAAATTACAATAGGATTGAACAATATGTGGTATATTAAAATAGGGTTTTGTGGTAATTTGTTATTACAAAAATAAATAATTAAGAAATGTAGTCGCAAAAATGCAATTATTACAAAACAAATTTTCCGTCACGAACTGTCTTTAAAAAAGTTAAATGTTTGAAATTAACTATGCAATAATTATGTACATGTTATATCAGTGCATGCACTTAAGGGGTTACCCTCAGCTTTGCTGAGACTCATCGGGCCAGGGGCTGGGAGGTTCCTGGCAGTCAAGTCAGCCAGTGGGCTAGGCTGGTTGGACTGAACTTTCTGAAGGCTTGGTGGGATGGTAAGGGTAGCTGGCATGGGATGATAAGGCTGGATGGAGGACTTGCGCTATGGGCTGGGGTGCTGGAATGAAGACAGTCAGTTACTGGCAGTCAAGTCAGCCAGTGGGCTAGGCTGGTTGGACTGAACTTTCTGAAGGCTTGGTGGGATGGTAAGGGTAGCTGGCATGGGATGATAAGGCTGGGTGGAGGACTTGCGCTATGGGCTGGGGTGCTGGAACGAAGACAGTCAGTCACCCAGTGGGATGAACTGATGGGTGCGGTTAGGGAGATGGACTAGTAGTCATCATGCTGGGTTGTGGCTGGCTAGAGATGGGCATGATCAAGCTGGGTAGAGGACTGGGGCCATTGGCAAACATTAATTGGTTTATAATAACCACCATTATTAAACTAATACAAAAACTACACCTATAAATTTATTTTGTTTATTTATTTATTGCTGCTCCTATAAATCAATTCCACCCTACAGTTAAATTTCATCAACCTATACCCACATAACAAGACTTGTCTTCCCATGTACATATATTCTGTCAACTTATTTTGAACTGTCTTGAAATAAATTCCACTCTGCAGTAAAATCCAATGAACCTAGTTTATACACATAACAAGATTTTTTCTATCCAGCGTCCCCCTCCCCAACCAGGGCCAGTCCTATACCCATCCCATTCATGCCCATCCCCAGCTAACCATTCCACAGCATGATGATTTATACTGCTAGTCAAACTCCCCTACCCTCAAATCGATCTCCCAGCCCCTGTCGCTAGTCATCTACACAGCTAGCTCATACCCATGTCCAACCAAACACACCCCAGCAAAATTACTCCATCTCCCTACCCTCAAAAAAACTACCAGCCACACCCCAGAAAATTACTACCGGTCCGACATTCGCTTATCTGTTCATTACCGCGAGATCTAATTGTGGGAGTGTTAATGAGTTTTATTGTTATTGATTAATAATCAAATTTTGAATATTAATCAATACAAATAAAACGCATTAACTTCGCGCGGGAGATTCCTCTTTTACACCAACAGAGGGCAGAAGTCATTAAACCCAATTCAACGCTGAACTATGGGATAAAGTCCAGCTTAATAAATCACGTGCGTAGCACATGCGCGCGACGGTCACGCACGCCCAACCTCGTCCCCATGGTTTACTTTATTTCGAACCATGTTTACGGTCAACCTTGTACTGCTCGACACACCCTAGGGACGAGGTTGATGCACGCCGGACTCGAATTTCTGGAAAGCATGGGAGACGGAGCATTTTTGCTCCTTCGCTGATAATTTTGCCTGCAATGAGGTACCATCTTACCGTTTCCTGAGAATGGAAAGGTAGTATGACATGCAAGACATGTCCATATAAAGTGGAAGCAAAAAAGTAAGTTTGAAATATTTATCTTGTGGAAACCGAGACTTGTAAAGTTGTGTGTGGTTGAATAAAATGTAGCCTTGACTTGTCGTGCGTTAGGGTTAGGCGTGGTCGGGACGTCCGGAGGGGGAGGCACTGAGGGAGGTTAGCTGATCACACCAAAGTTGATGATTAATTTAATTGCAAAGTCATCTCAATGACTTTGACTCTGATTTATGTAAATGACGTTGAGTCTCAGCCTGCTGTGTTCTGTGAATGATTATGTCAAGGATGTGCACTGTTTTTTGTCAGAAAAAACAATCAGCTCAGCAGAGTTTTGAATTAATGACAACTCACCGCTTTTCTTTCTTCTCATTATTAATGTAGCTGCATTACATGGTGTGGTCTATCATTACTACTGTACTTGCGTCTCAACTCTTGGAAGAAACTAGATTAGAAGGTCGTCATCGGCCAGGAAGACCTTGGACCACTGGTGAGTAAAATATGGAGTATTAAATATCATAGGAAATGTCCAAATGTTTTAGGTTCAAATGCTGATGTTGACAGAAATTGTATGTCTCTGCATTTTTTTGGTGCCTATTCAGAAAAGGGGTTTTTGAATCGTTTTATTCTGGGTTGTTTCATTTTGTTTTCCTGCCTGCCTACCAGTCCCATACTATACCTTGAAAATGAAAGTTTATTTTTTTTAGAAAAACTCATTTACGTAGAAAAAGTTTTTGTTAATCCAAGCAACTTTTGATATACATCCAGGCCAGGAATTTCATCTTTGAGATGGCAAGGCCTTTTTCGTTTTGCAAAGGGCACTTCCATTGGAAAGGCCAAGACCAGGGCGAACATTATTTGTTGAATTTGCCAAACAAATATTATTTGGCTGAAATACTGTTAATTTTGTCAGAAATAATGTATTTTCTTTTTACCCCACACTTATTTTTAAACAAGCGGATCTAATCTGTTGAACTCTGGCAAATTTGTACAACTGTTTGAAAGGGGAAAAGTGCATTTTTCTTTAAGATTAAGTGTGATATATCATTTGGTTAATTTTGAAGAAAATATACCCCCCCCCCCAAAAAAAAACCCCAATTGTTTCAACTTTTTTTTCCAGAGGTTTGATATTTTATATTTAACTCCAAATGGAAAATGCCAAAAATCTGTGCAAAGCGTTCACCTACCATAGGGGAACCTCTGGCAAAAAAAAAGAAAGAAGGAAATTGCATACTTTTATTTAGATAAAAGGTGATCTATATCATATGCTTATTTTGAAGAAAATAACCATGCCAAAAACATTTATTTTTCACTTTTTATTTTATTTCAGAGGTTTGATATTTTGTATTTAACTCTGAATGAAAAATGTCCCAAATCAGTGAAAAAGGTTCACCACCCATAGGGGAACCTCTGGCTAAATTTATGAATTGTTTTTTAATTCCATTTAGTTTTCTTTTGAAGAAAATGACCCCCAAAACACTTAGCTTTGTTTGTTATTTTGTTCCAGAGGTTTAATATTTTATTTTAACTCTAAACAAAAAATGCAAAAATATCAGTGACAAGGGTTCACCACCCGTTACGGAACCCCTGGCCGATTTTAAAATTGTTTTAAAAATAGGAAAATGCTGAACCTATGTTTCGAATTAAAAGGTGATTTATGATTTGGTTAATTTTGAAGAAATAATAACCCCCAAAACATTTTGTTTTCACCTATTTATTTTATTTCAGGGGTTTTAATTTTTTTTATTCTAACTCTGAAAAAAGAGCAAAAATCTGTGCCAAAGGGTTCACTACCCATAGGGAAACCTCTGGCCAATTTTTAAAAATGTTTTTAATGGAAATGTGTTGTTTTTTAAATTTATCCTTTGGTTAATTTTGAAGAAGTAACCAACCGAAAAATTTGTTTTTACTTATTAATTTTATTTCAGAGGTTTTACTTTTTTAATATTTTAACCTGAAAAAAAGAGCAAAATATGTGCTAAAGGGTTCGCCACCCATATGGAAACTTCTGGCCAATTTTTAAAAATGCATTAAATGGAATTTTTTTTTTTTTTAACCCACCCAAAAAATTTGTTTTCACTTATTTATTTTATTTCAGAGGTTTTACATTTTTTATACTTTAACCTGAAAAAAAGAGCTAAAATCTGTGCCAAAGGGTTCGCCACCCATTGGGAAACCTCTGGCCAATTTTTAAAAATGTTTGAAATGGAAATGTGGGATTTTTTAAAAATTTATCTTTTGGATAATTTTGAAGAAATAACCCCCCCCCCCCGAACAATTTGATTTTACTTATTTATTTTATTTCAGAGGTTTTACATTTTTATATTTTAACCTGAAAAAAGAGCAAACATCTGTGCTAAAGGGTTCACCACCCGTAGGGAAACTTCTGGCCAATTTTTTTAAATGTTTAAAATGGAAATGTGTTGGTTTTTGTTTTGTTTTATTTATCTTTTGGTTAATTTTTAAGAAATAACCCCCAAAAAATTTGTTTACTTATTTATTTTATTTCAGAGGTTTTACATTTTTATATTTTAACCTGAAAAAGAGTAAAAATCTGTGCTAAAGGGTTCACCACCCGTAGGGAAACCCCTGGCCAATTTTTATAAATGTTTTAAAAAACATGTGTAAGGTTTTTTAATTGAAAGTTTATTTATCTTTTTTTGTTAAGGAAAAGTAGCCAAAGGATTTTGTTTTCAAAAAGATTCCCTTCAAAATCCGAATGAGTCAACACAAATTTTGGGTCGCTCGCAAGTTTTTTAACTAGCCACATGTAATATTAATGCACACAATTTTTAGAAGCGTAAAAACCCCCAAAACAACAACAACACGGAAGTGAAGTTCGCAAACTTGCATTTTTGGATGATCTTGTCTCCTAATTTCTGCCTACTTTTTTCATCAACAACCATTTTCATGGATTCGGGATTTGATGATCGGTTATATGCCTAAAGAACTTTTTTTGCAATGAAATCTTTGTGATGTAACGATGGGTCGACGACAAATATTGGGGAAAAAAATTTGCGGCAAGAGCGATGTGAGTACGAGGCTTTAATTTTGCATGAACTATACAGGAACGAGGTTGAGATTAGACTCTACCTTATCTTCCAACTTCGGAAATTTGAGTTGTTTGTTCCCTCACTCACCTACGTATTGTTGTATTGAACATGCATGAGAGATATGTGCATGCCTGAACGTTTGTATACTGGATGGAAATGAACGATTCCGTTTGCGGCCACATTAAATCTAAAAAATATAAAGACCCGGCGGGCTAGTAAAGGAAGGGTTTTGACTCGCCCGCTGCTGTTTTTCAGACCGGGCGACCGTTATTTTTGATCATGGAGATGCGGTTGGTACCTGATGTCACCTTGCTAATTGTGGATGGATTTGAAACTCTTGTGAAAATACTGTAACAGTTTGTTGCTGTTTTCTCAGCAAGTAGACCCTGTATTCTGCTGAAACTTTCACACGTGACTTTTATTGTATCTTTCTTGATAGTTTTGCCCATAAATCAGCATTACGTTGACAAAAACTAATATAAATAGTTTGCACTTTTTGTTTATGCTTGTTTATACTTCATCACATCTTATTTTCCTTTTTGTTTCTGGTCCGTTTCAGATTGACAGTGCATGTGCTATGTGCTGTCACGATGGACTTCATTTCCACACCAGACAGACGATCAGCTGATGAAGGACAAAGTGTCTTCTATTTCTGCCCATCATGTAAGTAAGTTAATCACTAGTTCTGCTTATTGCGACCCTTGTAGGTACATCATACAACTTGCATACATTGTACAGGGGTAAATAGGTACCTGTGATAAGGGCAGAAATGTTTCTTGTGATTGATTTAGTTTGGTGTGCTACATATTTGGCAGCACAGGCTGTATACTCCCAAGGGAACTGAGATGGTTTAAAGAATACACTAAATGGCCCAGTGAGTAGGGGAATAATTTTCGAAGCTCCACTAAGTGATGGATTTGAGGGCTATTTAAGAAGCCACTGTTGTTATTATTATTATTTTGTGGAGCAATGCGGTCGAGCAGTCGTTTGCTCTGTCATGAACAGGGCGTAGTTTCTGTTAAGCAGAAAATGGTGCAAAACTAATTTTTCTGCTAAGCACACATTAGCAGGGAACCAGTTCGAGCAATATCCATGACATTATATTTTGGCTGTTTATGCAGAGCAAGATCTTTCTGTGATTTACATGAAATTGGTCTTAGAATATTGGTTTGAATCTGATGCAGTGGCGATTTCCGAATTAGCGGCTGTGGTTGGGTCACCGAGGCCCAGTTTCATGGCTCTGCTTACCACTAATTCTGCGCTTGCGATCACCACAAAGCGCTTAGTGTAAGCCAAGAAGAATGCCTGGTAACATGGACTACGCACGCACTTAAGCAGAAATTCCCTGCTAACCTGTGAAATACGCTGACGTAATCGCAGAAAATTCCCTGAGCGCAGATTCTTTGCTTACGGTAAGCAGAGCCGTGAATTTTGGTCCAGGTTAATAGGGGATGGAAACCTAGGCTGCCCTTAGCAAACCCATAGTGCTCAACAGCCACAGTTGCCAATCTGGGCACGGTCATAGGCTCATATTCGTGAACAAGTCTTCTCACCAGTTGGACTATGGATGGATTGTGGATAATCCATTTGGACTCATGGAAGCATTATTAGTGCTTTAACGTCCTTGTACTTAACCAAATCACAAAAACTTGAAATAAGTTTCAATGTATACTGCTTATCTTTAAATCTGATTCACTTGTTACTTTGAGTATTTTCTTAAATCTCAAACTCCCTTGAGTTGTTTACTAGGATCCTTCTTCACTCTAAAAAAATCTAAGGTCATGTGATAGCTCGACACCCGAGCTGGTGGACTCTGTTTACTGCTGTTTGCCTGATCTGGTGTAAAGCATGTTCAGGTTACTAGTGCAGTCCTCAGTCCAACAGAATAAAACACTACATGCTGTTGGATTTTGAAGGGATGGGATGGTTAGGGTTTTAAGGGTACATTTTTTATGTACAAGTAATGTTTTATTTTGTTTTGTTGGATGACAGGCATCAAGAGATTGGGTACTCCTAAGAAGGACAAGCTGAAGGGAATCAACGTCTTCGGATCAGTCTACACTGAGAGGAACTCAAGGCAACAGCTCACTGGATCAAGGAGGTGACTTCACCACCACCAACGACAACGACAACCAGCTGATGCCAGAGAGTCGCCTTATTGATGAGGAAACCTGACATCCGTCCGTCTGCAGTAATTACAGTACAAGTACTAAGACCAGAATCCTTTATGCCATCAGGATCGTCTCGAGAAGCAAAATGAGGCTGGCATCACAATTTTCACAGGTTAGTTTTATGGTATATCTACAACTATATAGGATTGAAACAAAGAGTGGGTTCAAATTTCCGAACTTGTACAATCCCTTAAAGAAGCACTGCAGTTGTTGATAGCACAAACTATTTTGAGGAAGGATTCCTTGCAAAATAATATGGTTTGGATAATTTTCACCCCAAAACATTTGAATCTCAGAAACGATTCATGCATGAATCATTTCTTAGGGTTGGTGTCCATTCGTGTATGCTGCAGCCAGAGATGCGGTTGGTATCCAATGTCACCTCACTAAACGTGGATGGATTTGACACTCGTGTGAAAATACTGTAACAGTTTCTTGCTGTTTTCTCAGCAAGTAGACCCGGTATTTTCCTGAAACTTTCACATGTGACTTTATTGTATCGTTCTTGATAATTTTGCCCGTGAATCAGCATGACCCTACCTTTAACATAAATAGTTTGCACGTTTTTGTTTCCGCTTGATTATTCTTCATCACATCTTATTTTCCTTTTGTTTCTGGTCGGTTTCAGATTGACAGGGCATGTGCTAAGTGCAGTCACGATGGACATCATTTCCACACCAGACAGACGCGATCAGCTGTTGAAGGACAAACTGTCTTCTATTTCTGCCCATCATGCAAGTAAGTTAATCACTATTTTGGCTTGTAGACCCTTGTAGGTACATCATACAACTTGTGTACATTGCACAGGGGTAAATAGGTACCTTTGCTGAGGGCAGAGATGTTTCCTGTGATTGAATTAGTTTGGTGTGCTACATATTTGGCAGCACAGGCTGTATACTCCCAAGGGATTGAGCTGTGTTGGTTTAAGGAATACGCTAAATGGCCCAGTGAGTAGGGGAATAATATCGAGCACCACTGAGTGATGGATTTGAGTGCTATATAAGAAGCCACTGTTATTATTATTATTTTGTGGAGCAATGTGGTTGAGCAGTCATTTGCTCTGTCATGAAAAGGGCGTAGCTTCTGTTAAGCAGAAAATGGTGCCTAACTCATTTTACTGCTAAGCACACATTAGCAGGGAACCAGTCCGAGCAATTCTCATTAAGCTTAATATTCATGACATTATACTTTGGCTGTTAACCTGTTTCTGCAGATCATGATTTTTCTGTGCTTTACATGAAATTGGTCCCAGAATCATGGTTTGAATCTGATGCAGTGGCGATCGTTTTGAATTAGTGGCTGTGGTTGGGTCACCGGGCCCAATTTCATGGCTCTGCTTACCACTGAATTCTGCGCTTGCGATCACCACAATGTGCTTAGTGTAAGCCAAGAAGAATGCCTGGTAACGTGGACTACGCACGCACTTTAGCAGAAATTCCCTGCTAACCTGTGAAATACGCTTGACGTATTCCCAGAAAATTCCCTGAGCGCAGATTCCTCGATTCAGTAAGCAGAGCCGTGAATTTTGGCCCCGGGTTAAAAGGGGCTTGAAACCTAGGAACAACCATGGTAATAGGCTCATATTCGTGAACAAGTCTTCTCACCAGTTGGACTATGGATGGATTGTGGATAGTCCATTTGGACTCATGGAAGCATTATCAGTGCTTTAACGTCCTTGTACTTAACCAAATCACAAAAACTTGAATAAGTTTCAATGTATACTGCTTATCTTTGAATCTGATTCACTTGTTACTTTGAGTATTTTCTTAAATCTCAAACTCCCTTGAGTTGTTTACTAGGATCCTTCTTCACTGTAACATAATCTAAGGCCATGTGATAACTCGACACCCAAGCTGGTAGACTGCGATTACTGCTGTTTGCCTGATCTGGTGTAAAGCATGTTCAGGTTACTAGTGCAGTCCTCAGTCCAACAGAATCAAACACTTCATGCTGTGGGATTTTGAAGGGATGGGATGGTTAGGGCTAAGGGTACATTTTTTATGTACAAGTAATGGGGTTTTTTGTGTTGTTGGATGACAGGCATCACGAGATTGAGTACTCCGAAGATGGACAAGCTGAAGGGATTCAACGTCTTCGGATCAGTCTACACTGAGAGGAACTTGAGGCAAGAGATCACTGGATCAAGGAGGTGACATCACCACCACCAACGACAATGACAACCAGCTGAAACCAGAGAGTCGCCTTATTGATGAGGAAACCTGACATCCATCCGTCTGCAGTAATTACAGTATGGATACTAAGACCAGAATCCTTTATGCCATCAGGATCGTCTCGAGAAGCAAAATGAGGCTGGCATCACAATTTTCACAGGTTAGTTTTATGGTATGTCTACAACTACATAGGATTGAAACAAAGAGTGGCTTCAAATTTCCGAACTTGTACAATCCCTTAAAGAAGCACTGCAGTTGTTGATAGCACAAACTATTTTGAGGAAGGATTCCTTGCAAAATAATATGGTTTGGATAATTTTCACCCCAAAACATTTGAATCTCAGAAACGATTCATGCATGAATCATTTCTTAGGGTTGGTGTCCATTCGTGTATGCTGCAGCCAGAGATGCGGTTGGTATCCAATGTCACCTCACTAAATGTGGATGGATTTGACACTCGTGTGAAAATACTGTAACAGTTTCTTGCTGTTTTCTCAGCAAGTAGATCCGGTATTTTCCTGAAACTTTCACATGTGACTTTATTGTATCGTTCTTGATAATTTTGCCCGTGAATCAGCATGACCCTACCTTTAACATAAATAGTTTGCACGTTTTTGTTTCCGCTTGATTATTCTTCATCACATCTTATTTTCCTTTTTGTTTCTGGTCGGTTTCAGATTGACAGGGCATGTGCTAAGTGCAGTCATGATGGACATCATTTCCACACCAGACAGACGCGATCAGCTGTTGAAGGACAAACTGTCTTCTATTTCTGCCCATCATGCAAGTAAGTTAATCACTATTTTGGCTTGTAGACCCTTGTAGGTACATCATACAACTTGCATACATTGCACAGGGGTAAATAGGTACCTGTGATGAGGGCAGAGATGTTTCTTGTGATTGATTTAGTTTGGTGTGCTACATATTTGGCAGCACAGGCTGTATACTCCCAAGGGAGCTGAGATGGTTTAAGGAATACACTAAATGGCCCAGTAAGTGGGGGAATAATATCGGAGCACCACTGAGTGATGGATTTGAACGCTATATAAGAAGCCACTGATATTATTATTTTGTGGAGCAATGTGATCGAGCAGTTGTTTGCTCTGTCATGAACAGGGCGTAGCTTCTGTTAAGCAGAAAATGGTGCCTAACTAATTTTTCTGCTAAGCACACATAGGCAGGGAACCAGTCACGAGCAATATTCATGACATATTTTGGCTGGTAACCTGTTTCTGCAGAGCAAGATTTGTCTGTGCTTTACATAAAATTGGTCTTAGAATATTGGTTTGAATCTGATGCAGTGGCGATTTCCGAATTAGCGGCTGTAGTTGGGTCACCAGGGCCCAATTTCATGGCTCTGCTTACCACTGAATTCTGCATTTTCGATCACCACAATGCGCTTAGTGTAAGCCAAGAAGAATGCCTGGTAACGTGGACTACGCATGCACTTAAGCAGAAATTCCCCGCTAACCTTTGAAATATGCTTGATGTAATGGCAGAAAATTCCCTGAGCGCAGATTCTTTGCTTACGGTAAGCAGAGCCGTTAATTTTTGCCCAGATTAACATTAAAATTCCCTGAGCGCAGATTCTTTGACCAGGTTAACAGGGGCTTGAAACCTAGGCCGCCCTTAGCAAACCCATAGTGCTCAACAGCCACAGTTGCCAATCTGGGCACGGTCATAGGCTCATATTTGTGAACAAGTCTTCTCACCAGTTGGACTATGGATGGATAGTGGATAGTCCATTTGGACTCATGGAAGCATTATCAGTGCTTTAACGTCCTTACTGTACTTAACCAAATCACAAAAACTTGAAATAAATTTCAATGTATACTGCTTATCTTTGAATCTGATTCACTTGTTATTTTGAGTATTTACTTTAAATCTCAAAATCCCTTGAGTTGTTTACTAGGATCCTTCTTCACTCTAACAAAATCTAAGGCCATGTGATAACTCGACACCGAAGCATGTGGACTCTGTTTACTGCTGTTTGCCTGATCTGGTGTAAAGCATGTTCAGGTTACTAGTGCAGTCCTCAGTCCAACAGAATCAAACACTACATGCTGTTGGATTTTGAAGGGTTGCGATTGTTAGGGCTAAGGGTGCATTTTGTATGTACAAGTAATGTTTTGATTTTTGTTGTTTGATGACAGGCATCAAGAGATTGAGTACTCCTAAGAGGGACAAGCTGAAGGGAATCAACGCCTTCTGATCAGTCTACACTGTTAGGAACTCAAGGCAACAGCTCACTGGATCAAGGAGGTGACATCAACAACGACAACGACAACAACAACCAGCTGATGCAAGAGAGTCGCCTTATTGATGAGGAAACCTGACATCCGTTCGTCTGCAGTAATTACAGTATCGGTACTTAAGTAAGATTAGAATCCTTTATCACTAACAGTGCCATCAGGATCGTCTCAAGAAGCAAAATGAGGCTGGCATCAAAATTAGTCTGGTTCCTGTAAAACTTTGAGTGTTTCGGGCGTGTTTTGATCGGTACAAGGGGAACCAGACAAAATGGCCGAACTGTGGTAAAGGTGTTTAAACTATCAATGTGCTTACATTAATTTGTGATCTGTATTGCTGTTGTTTAACGGAAGAGTATCTAAATTAATTTGTTTACCTTCATGAAGTGTTGTTACTGATTGATCCTCCCCTTACCCTGGGGTGGGTTGATCGAATGAAAGAACGAACGAGAGACTTAAATACACACACCTTCTATGCTCAATCCTTCCTGCGTTGGTTAGGACCATAGCATGCTTTGTTACTTTTCAGCTTTACAGTTGGGTCTTGACGAAACCCATATTCCCTTTTCCCTGGGAGTTGGTTATTGTAAACGTCATCCTCAATAGTGTTAGTTACTACAACATGCCTGATACTTCACGGAGGCAATGTTTCCCCTTGAAATGTTCCAATAAAAATTTACAGTTTCTTCATAGAGGTGCCCATTACCAAGGAGAAAATATCTTGGTGCCCTTGCCCTTTCAGAAAACGAAGCAGTATGCCTACTTCAGTATGGGGTGACCTCTCATCAAAATATCATGTACATGTAGCTTTTCTCTCTCCCTTTTCTGTTTTGGGTAGGAGTGCAGCAAACTTTAGTACTTGATGTTGGTGGTCAACTGTCATTTTCCACTGCCAGCTGCCACATAACCTCTGTCCCTTCCTTCCTGGATAAGGGTTGCCCCAAACTTTGGTACTTTGTATTAGAAACGGCCTCCTGCCTTGGGTAGGGTTGCCCCAAACTTTGGTACTTTATGTTAGAAATGGCCACCTGCCATGTAACCTCTGCCCCTTCCTGCCTTGGGTAGGGTTGCCACAAACTTTGCTACTTTATGTTAGAAATGGCCACCTGCCATGTGATAACTGCCCCTACCTGCCTGGGGTAGGGTTTTCGCAAACTTTGGTACTTATTATTAGAAATGGCCACCTGCCATGTAACCTGTGCCCCTTTCTGCCTGGGGTATTTGTTGCAAACAACAATGATAAATTTTGAACCATGTGTTTTAAATTGTTCCTATTTATTCATAATTATTTGCTACTTTATGTTAGAAATGGCCACGTGCCATGTAACCTCTGCCCTTTTCTGCCTGGGGTAGGGTTGCCGCAAACTTGAGTACTTTGTATTAGAAATGGCCACCTGCCATGTAACCTCTGCCCCTTTCTGTCTGGGATAGTGTTGCCGCAAACTTGAGTACTTAGTATAAGAAATGGCCACCTGCAATGTAACCTCTGCCCCTTTCTGTCTGGGATAGGGTTGCCGCAAACTTAAGTACTTAGTATTAAAAATGGCCACCTGCCATGTAACCTCTGCCCCTTTCTGTCTGGGATAGGGTTGCCGCAAACGTTAGTACTTAGTATTAGAAAAAGCAACGTGCCATGTAACCTGTGCCCCTTCCTGCCTGGGGTAGGATTGCCGAAAACTTTAGTACTTAGTATTAAAAATGGCCACCTGCCATGTAACCTCTGCCTCTTCCTGTCTGGGATAGGGTTGCCGCAAACTTTAGTACTTAGTATTAGAAATGGCCACCTGCCATGTAACCTGTGCTCCTTCCTGCCTGGGGTAGGGTTGCCGCAAACTTTAGTACTTAGTATTAAAAATGGCCACCTGCCATGTAACCTCTGCCTCTTTCTGTCTGGGATAGGGTTGCCGCAAACGTTAGTACTTAGTATTAGAAAAAGCAACGTGCCATGTAACCTGTGCCCCTTCCTGCCTGGGGTACGATTGCCGAAAACTTTAGTACTTAGTATTAAAAATGGCCACCTGCCATGTAACCTCTGCCTCTTCCTGTCTGGGATAGGGTTGCCGCAAACTTTAGTACTTAGTATTAGAAATGGCCACCTGCCATGTAACCTGTGCCCCTTCCTGCCTGGGGTAGGGTTGCCGCAAACTTTAGTACTTAGTATTAAAAATGGCCACCTGCCATGTAACCTCTGACCCTTCCTGCCTGGGGTAGGGTTGCTGCAAACTTTAGTACTTAGTATTAGAAATTGCCACGTGCCATGTAACCTGTGCCCCTTCCTGCCTGGGGTAGGATTGCCGCAATTTTGAGTACTTGGTATAAGAAATGGCCACCTTCCATGTAACCTCTGTCCCTACCTGTCTGGGATAGGGTTGCCGCAAACTTAAGTACTTAGTATTTAAAATGGCCACCTGCCATGTAACCTCTGCCCCCTTCCTGCCTGGGGTAGGGTTGCCGCAAACTTTAGTACTTAGTATTAGAAATTGCCATGTGCAATGTAACCTGTGCCCCTTCCTGCCTGGGGTAGGATTGCCGCAATTTTGAGTACTTCGTATTAGAAATGGCCACCTTCCATGTAACCTCTGTCCCTTCCTGTCTGGGATAGGGTTGCCCGCAAACTTTAGTACTTTTTATTAGAAATGGCAACCTGCTATGTAACCTTTGTCCCTTCCTGCCTGGGGTATTTGTTGCAATGATAAATCTTGAACCATGTGTTTTAAATTGTTCCTATTTATTCATGATTATGTGCTTTTCACTGCATCTGTGACCCAACTTGACAAAAAAAAAGACAAAATCATCACGTGAACAATATGCTCATCTTTCTTTGTTTTGGCAGAAAGGTGTTCTTATTTTTGGGGTAGAAAATAGAACATTGTGAAAAGATTTATCTTGTTTGTCAGTTTGGGTCACAACTGCTAAATAGTTTACATAAAACGTTTAAACTTATTTTGTCAATGTTATTTTGTACAAAATACACACATTTTGTAATAGAATTTTTTATTTTACTTTCCAGAATACAGTGAAATGCAAATTCTTTTGTTATAACGTATTATTTTT
Source organism: Plazaster borealis (assembly GCA_021014325.1). Taxonomy (NCBI): domain Eukaryota; kingdom Metazoa; phylum Echinodermata; class Asteroidea; order Forcipulatida; family Labidiasteridae; genus Plazaster; species Plazaster borealis. Next base: position 2,119,739 of record CM037455.1, read on the forward strand.
AAAACTTTACTCGCTTTAAAAAAATGTTCTTATCCATTCTAGATTCGGAATATCTTAAATAATTTTCCTCAAAATTGAAACCAGTTTTTGACGTTATTAAAATTCATTCAATGGAAGGAGATGATGTATAATTTGCTTGTGACCCTTGTTCTATATTGATATTTTGATGATTGTCAAGCCAAGTACAACTTACTTTCAAGTTAATTTCTGCGAGCAAAAATGTTGGGTCAAAAGTAAAACTTCATGACACTTACATACATGTCGTCAATTTTAACCAGACATATTCATTAACCGTTGTAAATTTCATTGAGATTTTTTGTGTCAGCTGATGATGCAAAAAACCTCTCATTTTTGGGGGGTAGCATTTATTTTTAACTCGATGATATGAAATGTTGTGCTTGGCTTTTTGTATTTTAAAAACGTTTGTTTTAAACTATTTGTTACCATTTGTTAAATGCTGTAGAAAGTATCGCTGAACTATAGAAGCAGCAGAGTTGTGCAAACGTGTGTGGCCGTCTACTGTCTGGAATGTGTGGTGACCTACTGACGCAAGTGTTAATGGTTGGTAAGCATTTTATTAAGTGAAATCTTGTTGATGTGGCTCTGGTAGTCTGTTTTACCGGTGTCCTACCTTACATGATTGACAAATCTTCTACGTCGGACATCCTCTTCTGATTTGAGGGAGCCTCTGGACCTGATGGATGGTGGGGACTTCTACCCAGATGTTGGTGTGAGGGTCGGAGAAACGAGATTCTGAACATGGCTATTCGCATTTAACTCAGGCATTTACATTGGTTTCACTTGTACTTCTAATGCAAGTAAAACCAATAAATTCCTGAGTATGCTGTTATCATTGAAAAGAACAAATTTTGTTCCTTTTCTTTTAAAACCAAAAGTTTGGCAGCCATGTTGGAATATTGTTTCTCTGATCAGCACATCATCATCTGGATTGAAGTCTTCGTTATTCTGATGGTACAGGACTCAATCAGTGACGGAGTCGAAGCGTCCTTTTACACTTCCACCAAAATTCAAACTTGAACTGATTTCAAGAACTTAGCGACGTGTTTGCCGACAGTACACTTGATTCATCAAACATCCTTTCCGACTTTTGGACTTTAAAAACAACTGGTTTGTCAATCATGTAAAGCAGGACTTTGGTAAATGCAACATTAACTTGATTTTACTTAATAAAATGCTTTCCTCCATTAACACTTCCAGTTAACTGCCACACGAGTTTGCACAACTCTGCTGCTTCTACAGTTCAGAATTGAAAAAATGGCTTAAAAATTGCCTAATTTATCAAAAATTGCTTAAATTATCTAAAAATTCCTTAAAAATTGCCTAATTTAATCAAAAATGTCTTAAAAATGCCTTAAAAATACCCTTTTTATATACCTAAGTCAGCCAAATAAATTTTTCGTTCCAATGTACAATTCAAATTAACTGCGTGAAATTATTGGCCGTACCCCCCCTTTATTAAAATCATGATCAACCAATTGCACCCCCTAAAGGAGTGCAGAAGAGGCTGTATCCCATAGTAATGTACACCAACAATGTAATCTACTAGTGATTTGTATATGGGTCATATTCAAATTACCATGAGATTATTGATTGGATACATCATAATGGAATGCAACCCCTTATTAAAGGTATCGTCTTAAAGCTTGGCTGTGACTTTAAACATTGATCATTTGGTCTCAAAATGTTTGTTTACAAACACTTAGTCATTTTTTCAATGTTTACAAACACTTAGTCATTTTTTCAATGTTTACAAACACTTAGCAAGATGTTTACAAACACTTAGTCATTTTTTCAATGTTTACAAACACTTAGTCCTTTTTTCAATGTTTACAAACACTTAGCAAGATGTTTACAAACACAGCAAGATGTTTACAAACACTTAGTCATTTTTTCAATGTTTACAAACACTTAGTCCTTTTTTCAATGTTTACAAACACTTAGCAAGATGTTTACAAACACTTAGTCATTTTTTCGATGTTTACAAACACTTAGTCCTTTTTTCAATGTTTACAAAACTTTCAAAATGTATAAAGTCACAGAACAAGCTATAAGATGCGGCCTTTATAGAAGATACAACATTGGTAGTTACTCTATTGCGAATAAAAAAATGGAACTTTAATGCGGGAATAAGGATTGCCTTAAATTTTGGTAAGCATGCAAGTAAACAGTCATCTGAAAGTCCACTCGATGTAAAAAATTCTTTGAGTGAAACAATAAATTGAGATTTTTTTCTCTGAAACGATTCAAGTTTTAGATACAATTTTTGTAAACGCAGTCCAAAATGTCTTTTCATGTGAAAATTTGAGCACTCTATATGTAGTATTTGAATACCAATGTTGTACCTTCTTTATAATGAAGAAATGCAATCTGTAAACCAAAATGGAGTCAAATTTAATTAGATTTGTTTTAAAGGGAAAAAAGCGGTTTGATTTCGTAAACATTCTGAGTTCTTGTAAGTGGAAGAAAAACAAGTAGGCAGAAACCCAAAGTGAATTCATCTTTTTCATGAAACAGTAATGTTTTTAGGCACGTGGACTCCATTTGGATACAACAAGTTACATTTCTTCCTTGGTTGATCATTTATATTTTCGAGCTATGGTTGTCAATTGCCAGCTGATATTTTTTTAATGATAATGTCTGATCTAGCTTGGAGGGGGTTAAATTTCAATTTGAAACTATGCACATTTTCAATATTTTACATCAAAATAGTTAAAAACAAATATGAATTGAAAGCTGTATCGGTTTTTACACATACAATTTTGGCACTTGACAAGTGTATTACAAAAAAGAAAGAAAAAAAAGAAATTTTGAAAAGATTTCCAATGTGAGGTTTTCAAAGAGTATGTATACATCAACTGGCATATTTCCAACCATTTGGGCAACTATCAAAATGAAGAGTAAGGAAGCAATAGAGTGCCAAAGCACTCAAAAACAAACATTTAATTTCAATTTAAAACTCAGTTAACATAACATACATGGGCATAATTATATAATTGTTATATAAGTGATCTATCAAATTCTGGTTTCACTTGTACTTCTAATGCAAGTGAAATCAATACATTCCTGAGTGAGGGGGGGGGGGCAATGTCTAACAGTGTGGATGCTCTAATTGATGTAATTTTGTTCTTTCTTTCAATAATATTTTTGTTTAATGATGGATACTTTGTGCAAATAAAGTCTTGTAAAATTCAAGTAAACAATCTACATGTAGTTTGTTTTGCTCTAATTCTTTTCTGATGAATCCTTATTTTTGAACCGATATTACCCCCATCCCCAAAAGAAGAAAAAATTAATCAGATTAAAGTGGGAAGAATAACATGCCTGTTATTTGATCTTGATCTGGCCTAAAAAGAACAAACTTTGTGTCTCCATCACATGTTTTAGAAAGTGTTAAAAAATATGGTGACACACCAATGTTTCAAGAACCCCTAGCGTATTGTCATACTTAATGTCAGCTATCACTTTTTCAAAAGTTGTATAGGGCGAGTTTTGGCAAATTCAGGATTTCGGTCATGGTTTGAATGCTGGCCCTATAGCTGGTAATGGGAACACACATTTTGGTTGGCCTTACAGTATGGTTGAGGCTTGGCAAGGTGTGGCGTTGACCCTCAGTGACTATGCAGGGCTGGGAAGACTGCTAAGACCGGGAGAGGCAGCATACACTGGGTGAAACAGAGGCATCAGATTCCATTGACTCTGAAAGTAAACAAAATTATATGTTATAGTTATATGGATGTCAATTAGTTTTCATACATATGAGGGGATTAGAAAGTAGGATCACCAGGAAGAAGCTCAAAACATATTCATAGGAAAGTTTTACTTCAGGGGCCCTTCGCCAGATATTCATCTCTTCTACTCCTATTCCCAACCCCAAGGAAAACAAATCAAAGAAGACTATGTCTGCCCTATGTCTAGTGCTTGTGATTTTACTCTAAAAACTTTCATTGAGGAAATTGGAGAAATTATCTAGAAAAATTGAACTAGTAAAAGGTTGGACGGAAAAATTTCTGTTTCATTACAATTCATGGCACCAATTTCTACGGAATTTATTTTATTTTTTAATGGATATTGCACTTCATTACCTTTTTTAAAATATTCCTCGTGAGGAATTGGTAGCATTAAAAATGAAAATTCAAGTGCAAATTTCATTGCTCGGACGAAACTCTCTCGCCCGCACTGTCTGGTGCCCAAAGGAACTAAAACAGAGTGTAACAGTAAGCAAGCAGCGTTGTGAAGACCACCGTAGACCTGAATAGTTTCATGATTTTGACACTTTGTAGCCGTTCAAAGTGCCTGTACCTCTGTATAAATTCTGTCAACCCTTTTGGACAGTTAAGAATATATTTTGACCTAAATTAAGTAAGTGAGATAAATTGGTGGCATGCACTGCAGCGGAAAATTTTCCCAACAATTTCCATCACTTGAATTAAAACAATTCAGTGGTTTGAAAAACTTTTAAATTAATCTAGGTTTCTTCTATTTGTCTTGGATATTAGCTGACAATAAATTGAATTTTACATGTTTGGCTGAAGCAAAGGAAACACACTGAAATACACATCACAACCAATGACGTGGTGCATTTTCCCAGACTCAACTGTCTGAGAAAACCCCTCAAATTTCCCCCTTTGCGAGAACACATGAATCTTTTACCTGATTTAGAAGATTCTACGAACACCCGTGCACTTATCATCGTCAAAATAGCAAAATGTTGATGCCGGTTTCCGGTGTAAACGTTGGAGAAAATCTGTTTTTTCCCCACACACGTGAGAGACTTTGAACAGGGCATACCATGCCCGCGCCCAGAAAGAAAATGGCCGCGGAAACAAAAAGGCACGGTGCGCATGCTCGTGACGTAGTACGAACTATCGTTCTCTCGTTGGACGGTTTGAGCTCAACCTCCTCCCATGGTGTGTCGATCAGTACGAGGTTGACCGCTCTCTCACCCTGGTATTGGATCATTTGCATATCCAATTTTTTTTTAATACAAATTAGTGATAAGATAACTCAAAACATTGGATTATCTTAGATGGTTTATACAATTATGTTGCTTCATAATATAATGGTCAAGCTCACACGCTAGGTAAAAATGTAAACACGGCTTCACGCGTGTATGACGAAAAAGAAAATCTGAAAACAAATCGGTTTCAAAGTTTCTTCCTTTATACCCAGTGCCATCTAGGACCTATAGTTTAAAATTAGTTTTATCAGATAACTTTTAAACCTAATTGACCCGTCTTGTTTTTATGACTCTCTCTTTTTATTTTTATAATAATTTTCTATTTTTGATGTACTTTGGTGTAGGTTTCATGTAAAAATAATGTATTAATGCTGTACATGGATAACAAATTTCATGTGTTTTTCACATAATGAACATAATATGATGGTCAAGCTCACACGCTAGGTAAAAATGTAAACACGGCTTCACGCGTGTATGACGAAAAGAAAATCTGAAAACAAATCGGTTTCAAAGTTTCTTCCTTTATACCCAGTGCCATCTAGGACCTATAGTTTAAAATTAGTTTTATCAGATAACTTTTTAAACCTAATTGACCCGTCTTGTTTTTATGACTCTCTCTTTTTATTTTTTTAATAATTTTCTATTTTTGATGTACTTTGGTGTAGGTTTCATGTAAAAATAATGTATTAATGCTGTACATGGATAACAAATTTCATGTGTTTTTCACATAATGAACAAATAAATTGAACTGAATTGAATTAAATGTATGGTCAAGCACACAAGGCTTGAGTCAGTATAAATATACAAGCATTCTGTGATATTATTAACTATTTTTCATCAACAAATAACAATGTTTCCAAATATTTAGCAAACATTCTGGGTTATCCCTGAATAAAAAGGAAATTGTAAAATGTGGATGCTTGACCCTACAAACATGTGAAGCCTCCTGTATGCTTGTAAATGTGTATATAATAAGCTTGACCCTACATATATTTGAAGCCTCCTCTATGCTTGTAAATATGTATGCTTGACCCTACATACATCCATAGAAAGTTCGAAAAAGCATAAAGAAAGTAATTTATCCACATTCTGAACTCAATTATGATATGCAAGAACATAATACACGCAAAATGTAGGGTTCTTTCCTGGAAAGAACCGCTACATTTTGCGCACATTGACTTCGTGCTTGGGGATTGCAGTCCCTATTATGTTCTTGCATATCATAATTGAGTTCAAAATGTGGATAAATGACTTTCTTTATGCTTTTTCGAACTTTCTATGGATGCTATAATTATCCTGAGGAGATGTCGATAGTATTTATTTAATTTTGGAAGAAATTATTGTTCATACTTAATTAACCATAAATACTGTATAGGGACAGGCTAAATTGGGCGGCAATGTCTGCAATTCAACCTTGAGGTGTTGACAGATGTCCCGTTACAGGATAAACTGAAATTACAGGTCCAGTGTTTTTTTTTTCCAGGGGTGGCAGATTAAAAACCAATTGGTTTGGGACAGCTGTCCCCATAGTGATTTGTTCGAGGGTTTTAAGCTATGTATGCTTGACCCTACATACATATGAAGCCTCCTATATGCTTGTTCATATATGCTTGACCCTACATACATGAAGCCTCCTATTGCTTGTATGTGTATGCTTGACCATACATTATACATATGAATTAAGCCTACTATATGCTTGTAAATGTGTATGCTTGACCCTACATACGGTTACACCCCTATGTTCCAACACCCCTATGTTCCTGACACCCCTGGTGTATTTTCCTATTCTTAACTCTAACCCTAACCCTAACTCTATAACCCTAACCCTAACCCTAACCCTAGCATGTAAATCATGAGGGGTTGTTGGAACATAGGGGTGTCAGAATATAGGGGTGTCGGAATATAGAGCAGTCACCCCTACCATAGAGAAAGGACCAGTCCTTTCTCTATGCCCCTACATACATATGAAGCTTCCTAAATGCTTGCAAACATGTGACACATATCATATGAAGCCTCCTATATGCGTGTGCTTGACCCTACATACATATGAATTACAAACATTTGAAACCTCTATATGCGTAAATGTGTTGCTGACCCTACATACATGCAAATGCCTCCTCTGTGCTTGTAAAATGTGTATGCTTGACCCTACATACCATATAGTGTGAAGCCTCAGTTATGCCAATGTTATGCTTGACCATACATACAAATGAAGCCTCCTATATGCTTGTAAGTTGTGCATGCCTGACCCTACACCATACCGGTGAAGCCTCCTCATGCTTGTAAATGTGTATGCTTGACCATACATACATAAGAAGCCTTCTATATGCTTGTAAATGTGTATGCTGGACCCTACTATGAAGCCTCCTATATGCTTGTAAATGTGTATGCTTGACCTTACATACATAAGAAGCCTTCTATATGCTTGTAAATGTGTATGCTGGACCCTACTATGAAGCCTCCTATATGCTTGTAAATTAGTATGCTTGACCTTACATACATGTGAAGCCTCCTTTATGCTTGTTGTAAATATGCATGCTTGACCCTACATATGAAGCCTCCTGTATGCTTGTAATGTGTATGCTTGACCCTACATATGAAGCCTCCTGTATGCTTGTAATGTGTATGCTTGACCCTACAAACATGTGAAGCCTCATGTATATGCCTGTAAACGTGTAAGCTTGACCCTACATATATTTGAAGCCTCCTCTATGCTTGTAAAACATGGAACCTCGTTTATGCTTGTAAACGTGTATGCAATTGACCCTCCATACATGTGAAGCCTCCTATATGCTTGTAAAATGGGGTATGTGGCCCACAGACCCCCACATCTACCCCCCACAGACACCTCACAGACCCTCCACAGACCCCCACAGGCCTGTATATGACTGACACCCATTTAGGTACTTGCTTGTCTAAAACCTTTATACTAGTCGTCGGTTACACTCATTTTATCCACTTTGAATAGTGGATTCCTTTACTCATGGTGGAATTCAGAACATAGGGGTGTCGGAGCATAGGGGTGTAGGATCATGGGGGTGAACCCTAACCCTAACCAAGAGCCCTACTCCAAAAGCTAACCCTAACCCTAACTAGCCCAACGCCAACTCCTCATTCTCGACCTAACTGAGCACCAACTCCAAACTGGAAGTCCAGACCTAACCCTAACCTACACAAATGCCATTTTAAAACCCAAACCAAAACTCCAAACAAATTAGAATACTGAAACATATAAATATTTACAGAACAAGTTGCATATGTCATTTTAATACTTTCAGCATAATATACAATTCCAATATAAAAGGCATCGTACACGTTTGGTAATTGGAGCCTATTGTTTGTTTCAATCCTATATAGTTGTAGATATATACCATAAAACTAACCTGTGAAAATTTCATTTCAAAAGGTGGTAGTGTTTTTGAGATACTGCCGAAAATCTGGAACGGTTATGTCCACGCAAGAATATTAATCTGCATTGGAATACACATTGGAGAAGCGTTACCGTATCTCAATATTCAAAATATTTTGGGGATAAAAAGTGATTTATTTTTCCATAACCGCAGTAAATTTTCTGAGTCATTACCAAACGTGTACGACGCCTTTAACAAATGGTTGAGAATAGATTTTTAAATATTAATTATGCTAATTATTCCCCAGACAATCTTGTAATTATTTTATGTCTCACACGTGTAATTTGTCATAACTGTAAGACACCAACAAAAATAATTTCTCAAGTAATGTCGGCATATTGTTATATTCACAAACCCTCCAAATGAAAAACATAATAGCAAAAAAAAACACCCACTTTCATTAACAAACTGCAATACTGAAGAAAAGTATGGAATAGATTAAATATAAATAAATAACGATGAAATGACATTTAATATAAATTTAAAGAGCATTAACGTGAACACCAAAACCATGTGCTGTTGCCATATGACGCATTGGATATCAAAATCGCTATACACACAGTAGGCCTACACACACTGCACAGTAATTGGAATCTGACTCTTGAATGGCACAAGCAAGATTTATCATGTTTTGATGTCTGGTGAATTGGGTCAATACATTCCACTCTCATACTCAACACATCCACCTGGTCTGACAAAATGAAACAAAATAAAAATAAACCCCCAAAACATTTCGTTGGTAACTCTCACAACACTGCTACAAATGTTAATCAGTTTCCAGTGGCAACACTTTGACAGAGGCAATAGGATGCCAAGCCCAGAAAATAAATAATTTAAGAATTATGCTATGCAAATAAAGTACGGTACAAACTTAAGTACGTTACAAGTACTGTATATAGTGTATAGTCCAAACTCAAATCAAATTCTGAAGTTATTTTGTATAGACTGTTGATAACCCCAGTGCACATTTCTCTGCTAAGCTAACATTACCAGGGAAACAGCCACAAAACAGTATAAATCAAAGGGCATTATCTGCTATTAAAGGAAAACATGTTGGCGATATTGCAGTTTTGTACATGTTCACCAGGGCCTCAGTTTCCTTGAGCCAATACAGTGTTTTAAACAAACACATTTTCCAAGCACAGATAAACTTTGTTTAGCAAAGAACAGGTTACACCAGGCAATATCAGATCTGGCCATGGGGTGCATCCTTGTGCAGACATTGCAAACATTTGCCAAATATTCACAAACACTTTCTGGTGGAACAAGTTGTGCACCGCCAATGCTGGCAAATGTCAGCAACAGATAGTGAACGTTATTCTGAGGTGTTCTAATTAAAAATGGCAAGACAATTTTAAGATGACAAAAAGGTAAGTAAATAACATCGTTTTGCTGCCACAAAAATAACTAAACTGTTTTTCAGTGGTGGGTAGCACACAGTAGCTGGGGTGAAGTTTCTTCTTGCATAGGAATATTGAGTAGAAACTATGAAACTTATAAAAAATGGCAGATGACAGATACCAAAGTTCAGCCTGGTTGAATTCTTTGCGTTCAACGACCTCAATAGTCTGGTATTGACCTGGAAAGATAAAAAGAAATGTCCCAAGGTAAAAAGAGAGAAAAGAACAATAAATCCATATTGTCATCATGTTGTCAAAATGAGTCCAGGCTTGATACTTCAACTTCAAATTTTCACAAAAGAAATCATGGTACCAAATACTTAACTTTTGAAGAGATGGAAGAATGAATATTGATGTGACAGAGCGAAGTTCAGGACAATTACTTAAGAAACTCAATCAAGGGGACCACTTTGCACCCATCATGTTAGCAGTTTTCCAAATGGTTGTGATTTGTATGAAGTACCTGAAACCACCCACAGTGTTTCAACGTGTGAATGGATTGCAGGCTTATACTGAACAATATTTTGAGTTGATTCATTTCATGTCTTTCAATTTTTTTGTTAATTACCTCAAATTTCCATTGAAAATGGATTGAAAAGGTTATCAAAATTTTCAGTCAATTTTTATTTAAAGTTTTGGGGTAATTAAAAAGCTAAAAACACTAATCAAGTCAAAATACTTTTAGTATAAGTGTGCAAGTCTCACACATTAGAACACCTTTTAGTATAAGTGTGCGTGTCTATTCACACATTAGAACACCTTTTAGTATAAGTGTGCATGTCTATTCACACATTAGAACACCTTTTAGTATAAGTGTGCATCTCTATTCACACTTTAGAACACCTTTTAGTATAAGTGTGCATGTCTATTCACACATTAGAACACCTTAAATGTGCATGTCTATTCACACATTAGAACACCTTTTAGTATAACTGTGCATGTCTATTCACACATTAGAACACCTTTTTTGAGGAGGGGGTTTCAGGTACTTGACACAAAATTTACAACTAATGAAAACCACTCACATGATGTCACTTTTCTTTTCGTTATCATACGACAGGTGGAGCGCGCTCCAATGAGCGTGCTGTTACAACACACTGTTGCGCAACAGCGAATAGGGCCCTTACATGCTTGAAGCCACTCTCGGTTGAGCAACTTAACCTCGCAACCCCCCCCCCCTTCAAGCCCTCAACTTGCTCAGAGTTAGGTGCGCGACCTACGTCCAACATCCTGGTCGCGTCCACGGTTCCTCCAAGCTGGGGTTTTACGTGGCCACCGAGTGCCGGAAACTTTTGTTGGACGCCAAGCAAGCGTTGGGCAACTTTCAAGTGTTTTTTTGAAGATACACTAAATACATATCCTTCACATTGTTGATATATTCGCAAAGCCTTTTGGCATTCTACTATATAATTGTTATATAGTCCGAGCGTTTTTTTGCAGCCCTGTGTCTTCCACATCAAGCAAATTTTACTTTGCTTTTTGAATGTTTGTATGGTGTCATACACATTGGCTGTTTGTGGTTTTTTGTTGTTGTATGTTTCAGATAGATGGTTAGCGCTTGCCAACTGGGTCACCAACCAACAACTTTGGAAACTCGCTCTTGGACCTCTACCCAAACTGCTGATGTCAGCAAAAGCAGACTCCACAACAAAGAAATACAGTGGCAGATGGAAACAATGGGAAAGTTGGGCGTTTTTCTCTAAAACCAACGTCAAGGTTTTCCCGATTGCAATTTCCCGATTGCACCAGGTGACCAGGTGACTTGTCGTCACTTTACAGCAGTGGGCTCAAATCTGCAGCAAGTTCCGCAGCAGCAGCATTTAAGTGGGCTCACAATTTAGCTGGCTTACCGTCGCCCACGGACAATCCACTGGTACAAACAACGCTTCAAGGCTATAAGAGACTGAAAGCCTCAGTCCCCAATAGGAAAGAACCCATATGCCAAAAATACTAAAAAAAAATGTATACCGCTCATGGCCAACCTGAAGCAAAGTTGGACGATCTGTGCATTCTCTTCACATGTTTTGTTTGCTACGCCGGATTCGGCCGTTTCAATTATATCAGCACGTCAGAGTAATGGACTGCACTTTCCACAAAGACAGACTAGTCATACACTTGACCAAGTCAAAAACTTATCAATTTCGCCAGTACGACATAACTATTGGCAGAACATTTCAACCAACCTGCCCTGTTGTAATTGCAGAGTAATATTTTCAAGCTTTAGGTGATCCAGTCAGTTCCCCCTTACCAGTCCTTTGTAGACTAACTCATTCCAAAAATGGTCTCATACCCACAGTACACGGACTTAGCTACACTAGAACCAGAGAAATAGTCTTACAATTTCTAAACAATGGGAGATGGAAGTCCGAGAAATCTTGAAATGCATACATGAAAATTAACAAGCAAACACGTTTACTTCCATCAACAGCCCTTGGTATTTGAGAAGTTGTATTTGACATGCATGTATTGTTTATACGAATGTTGGTTTTTTTCAAACATACACTGAAGGAAAGTGTTTGAAGAGGTTTTTTAATGCTTTTTTGTTTGAATTTGATAATAAATGATCTAAATAAATTATTAAGTGAGGCAAGTGGCTCCGCCATCCTATTGTTCACAAAGAAATCCTTTGTTAATTGTTATTCTTTTGGGTTTGTTTGTTCTTTTCTCTTGTATTTACACATTATGTGAATACATGAGGTAGATATAGAAAAGAAAAGTATTTTCTAACGAAAGAATGAAGTGAGAAAATATTGCAAAGTGGCCCCTTTTATTGTGTTTCTTATAAAGATGGGTGAATTATGACAATTGGAGGCAAGTTCACCAATGGCTTTGTTCACTGCTTTGGTGCTCCTTAAAATGTTCCATTACAAATCAAATTTTTCACATGGAAAAACTAAGGAAAACTGCCTTGCCCTTACAAGAGCAAAGTATCAGTTGTGTGAGATTGTGTCTCAATCAATGTGATTGGCTTTGGTGATGCTGGGTTCCAGCCATATTGAAAACAAAGCTGTACTTTCAGAAACCTTCTTTTAGAAATATGTGGCAATAACAACTGCTTCAGAAAAGCAAAGCAATATGTCAAAAATGGTACAATAAATGGAAACAAAACATTACCGTTAGCATTTGCTTTTGGGTGAGATATGAATCCACCTGGGTTAAAGTTCATGGATCTGCTTACAACAGAAATATGCGCTTACAGTAGCAATTCTCCACTTAATACAGGGTTACCACCTATTTTTGTGTGATAGCTGTGTAAGAGAAAAATGCACAGTATCATGAAGTGCGGAGGTGCACAAGCAAAAATTCTGTGCTCTACTGAAAGCGTGGATTTTCTGATACCACATGCAATGGTTTTTCACTTACATTAAGCAGAGCTGTGAAATTGGGTCCTGATCCCAAATGCACACCTCTTGAGATAAAACTTTAATGGGTAGTCAAGTTTGCTATAAATATCTACCTGTTTTTAGATTCCAGGAGAATTTGTATCCTGTCTCGTAAAGTTTTGGCATCTCGCTGAAACAAAATAAAAAGATACAGGTAAAGAAGTTAAGTTTCAGGAACATCATGACTATATAAGTATATATACTTTGTAAGTTTGGAAAATATTCAGGCCAAAACTTATCTCTTAACTCCAACTCTCTTGAGGGATTTACTAGGATCTTTCTTCATTATAACAAAATCCAACACCACAACTTGACCCCCAAGCTGTTGGACTCTGACTATGGTGGTAGGCATGTGCCCAATCCCATGTAGAGCAGAATCAATTTTCTAGTGCAGTACTCAGTCAAACAGGAACAAACAACATATGCGATAGGATTTTGAAGGGTTGGGGTTGGTTAGAATTCAGATTTTATCCACAACCCTCCCAAATCCTTTTATATCCTCTCTGCCATAATGAAGAATTCAGAAGGACTGAGGGCTAGTAGGCCCAAATAACAACTGCCTATTACTGAGTCATTCATTCCAATCTAATTATCCAAGTGTGAAGTGACATAGGAGGACATTGGCGAATTGAGGCCCCCTGCAAGCAATAAGGTCCAGGGAGTAAGGTCAAAATCCATGTGTCCCCTCAATGTCATAAACCAGGTCCAATAGTAATAATTAACAATAGGATTTTGAGAAAGTCAGTGTGGCATGTATTTGTCCCAAATTACAACAAAAGGTTCAGGCTCCCTCTCTAACAACATTTTTCATTCACTATGATATTTAATTGCTGAAGACTATGAGTCACTTACTGTGTAGGGTCGTCATCAAACTCAAAGACATCCTGTGGCATTTTAAGTTCAGACCATGCCCTGATGAGAGCTATTACCATGACAACCACGCTACAGGAATCACAACAGACCTAACCACAAGAAAAAATTATACATTCAATCTGCGAAGAAGGCCGGTTGCAAATAAAATCATATCAGTGATAACATCTCTGAAAAGTACATCACAGTAACATTTTACTCTTTTATGCTGACAGAAACCTCTACAAGGGTCGATGCCAAAGGGTTTGGCCTCTCTGTTTTGAAAACATTCAACTTTTACCTTAACAGTGTCCCATGCAGCTATGCCAGTGTACACCACTACACATGACCAATGAAACCCACTGATTAGTCCACCAGGAGCATGCATGTATTTCAGACAGAGAGTTCCGTCTGAAACAACACTTTATTAAGCTAAAAATGTATTATCAATTGTTTGGTAAGAACTGCCTTACGTCCAGAATCTGCATGTCATAGTCTGTGAAGGAGATGAAGCGCTTGGCCCAGGGGGCATAAGTCTGAATGGTTACACAGTTCTAAGCTAATCTTTCTTATAAATCAGGATATTTCTCAACAGCCAATCACAGCATACAAACTGTTGGTTAGCTTGGACTTTGGACCTGCTATATATGTACTGCATGCACATAACACTATGTACACAATGAGTGTACCACAGAGTACCAACATAAATGGAGGTCCAATTGGTTTTGCGATTGCGGGCACATAAAATCTACCAAAGACTTGTCAAATCTTTTTACAAAAGTTTTTGTAAAACTAATAGGCTACAAAAATACGAAATACTTAAGTGCTTATAAAAATCCAGAAATCTGGGAGAAAAACTACAAATCTCATCCCAGAGTCTAAATCTGGCCCCTGCTCATTACTAGTTGTGTACATTTGTATATTGTGTACATTTGTATAAAAGATCAAAAAGACAGTTCAATGTTCTCTCCAGGATTCAAGGAGCTGTGTGACATTCTGGACCCACATTTTCAAGTTATGCTGAACTTCTGAAGCACGCTGAATTGAAAAAAAGTCTTGGAATGTTTTTTACTTGATGCTTATGTTTGGTTTTAAGCTCTACTGTTTGATAAATTTGCGCATATTGGGGCGATACGCCAGCTTATGCATGGGGAGAACCCTGTAGCTGTACCTTAATTTTATGAAGAGCACTATTTGAACTTTAAGAACGATCTGTTTGCCAAATGCTACCTGAAGCTAGCTAAAACAACAAAGGAGCGGTTAAACAAATTTCCACACGGTCTAGCTGGCAAGTTTTGTGCCTCCTAACTTCATGCATGGAATTTTCCTACAGTGTACCCAGTTTAAAAAATAATTCCCATTGTTACAAATTTCAAAGTTGCAAGGAAACCCCACATGCACCAATGAAAATGCTTGCGGACTTGTGAAAATGTTTGCTCAATAGCCATGCTGGCCAGCCACAATAAATATTACAAGCACAAGTCTGATGGAGACGTACCTGCATAAGACATATTTTCACAGTCAGTACTGTATTTGAGATGAAGGCACTTTCGGTATGGTGTTAGTGAAGGCACAGAAGTGATGGTATACATAGCACATCAACTCCTCTTCAGCACGTGGCTTGGAAGACATACAACTAATCAAAGTATGGGATACAAGAAAGACAACAATAAACATCTCTGAAAATCTCAAATTTGACCATCCCTTTGCTTTGGTGCACACTCCAAGATGCCTCAAAATCCCCCATATGCTTGCCACATAATGGTGAAGTAATTTCAACATTGCCCTTAGCGAACCATAATTCTTCCAACAGTGGCCCAAATTCAATTGTAATTGAGCACAGCTGGTAATCAAATAAATAATCAAGAGAGTACAGGAGACTCTGACTGGTTTCAGTACCAGCTGATGTAATTCTCCAGTTTGATATTTTTCAATGTTATTAATGTTTCTCACCTTCTTGTTTGAATAATTGACTGTTTTGCTGTAGTTAAGATGTATTGTCTCTTTATAGTGCATCATATTGATACAGTCACTAACCACATATTGATGAGTGGTGGCGCTCTTTGTTTTTACTCACTCTTGTGTGACCTCCTGGCCTATTGACCTACTTGTGCCAAAGGTGAAAGGTAAAATGTAGCGGCAGGCAAAAAATTCAAGATCCTTCACAAAGAGCATTCTGAGTTTGCTTCAATCAGTTGTCACCATCCCTTTAGTTTGCAAGATTGAATTTAGCAAAGATTAAAGGTAGGGTCATAGATTGGTTTTTGTCAATGCTTATTTATAAAAATTATAGGCAAAATTATAACGAAAGGTACAATAAAAGTTGCATGTGAAAGTTTCAGCTAAATACAGTGACTACTTGTTGTGAAAACAGCAATTAACTGTCAAAAGCAAAACTTCTCAAAAAAGCAATATCACGGTCAAAAAATGTTAATACCGTTGTGAAGTGGTTAAATTGTGAACGGATAAGAATGTTCAAATAGGCTACACCTAGACTTGCACAGTTTATTGTGAATCCATTGATTTGTGATTTTTTGTTATCCTTTTATCCTTTTATTAGATTTAGCTCTTGGGAATGCTCACTTAATCGGCATTGATGATAAGATAAGCCGCACCAAGGGTAAAGATAAGGTAAGAACTCTTCCTTAAGGCCATGTCACACACAGGGCAATTTGTTCAGGCAACTTGGATGCAACCACTTGCACTGTATGCACAAGGAACACTTCGGTAGCACAAGAGATATTAAATTATTGTAGCTGTCACTCACTATCCCCAGGGAAATAATGAGAACACTTAAATATGAATGAGTTTTCTTATTAGAGATTGCCTGGAACTGGTTGCCTGTAAATTGCCTCGTGTGACATGGCATCTAGGCAACAAGACACTTGACTACAATCTCCGTTAATCGGGAGTACATCTAGAATTTAATGGATGTCATAGGCCGTAATTGCTACAAGATAAGGAATGTTGTTTTGGTTTTTTCGTTACACCAATGTTTAACCACTGTGGGACCTAAAAATTTTCTGTGAACCAGTGCACCAGGTTGTTGTGGTTATTTTTTGGGGGGTGGGGGTTTCAGGGGGGGGGATTTTATGCATTTTATTTATTTTCTGTTGGCGTGTCAAGGCCGAGGGGTCAAGCGCACCAGACTCAAGCTCTGGTGTTTCTGATCAGCAGAGTGTAGGCTGGGGTCCCGGTCTTGACACTTGTGTCCTTTAGGAAGACACTTAACCATTATTGCTTCGTCCTTGGGATTGGACGTAAAGCCAAAAGTCCCATGTGTTGTGTAATGTACATGTACGTAAAAGAACCCAGTACACTTATCATGAAGAGAAGGGGTTTGCCCTGGTGTTTCTGGTAGAGGCTGCTGAATGCGCTGCAGCACCTTGTAAACCATTAGAAGGTGCTACACAAATGGATCTTATAATTAAAAACATAGCTCTGCTTATCCCATTGAAAAACAATGAGTGCTTTGATACACTCCTAGGTGTGTGATGAAAGGCAATATAAGAACCTAGTATATGTTGTTGTTTTTTTCCCATAATTTTTTTCACTGCACAAAGTTTCAAATCTAAAAGAATAGGAGTACTATTTTCATAATATTAATCATTGGTATTATTTTTGTAATCTTTGTTGGTCTAGGTTGCGTTGATTGTATGCTTAACACAGAGACAGACGTAACAATCTATCTGGTATCAAATTGTCCGCTCTGGACCAAGGCCTTCAGAGGGTGTATATATAGAGCTGCTAAGAAATGCAACGGTACGTCAGTACATCATTACACGCAACGCTCGGTAAACCAGAGCTGCCAACTCTCCCTGATTCTGCAGAAAGTCCCCTGAAAATAAACTAATCTTTCCATGATGTTCTGATGAACAAATTTGAAAATCTCCCTGATTATGGAAACATTTTATCCCTATTATGTTGAATTTAGTTTTAAATATCTCCCTGATTGTTGTACAAAATCTCCCTGATTGCAAGACGCAAATGTTGGCTGCTCTAGTATATACAGAGACCTAATTTGCATTTTGATCACATGCCTGTGTTGTTACACATTGCTTTAGTTTTGATAGTTTTGATAGACTTTGGTAGCCAACTGAATACCACATTTCTCGACCGTTCATATGTCCTTCCCTTTTATGGGGGCCGGAGCTCTGCGGAGCCCCACGGCAGTCACAGGGTGACTCCCGCTTCCACTCCTACAGGCCGTTACATTCCGCTCGGCTGTGCATCGAGAACTAGTTTGTTAACTTCCAAATACCTTGGGGAGCTAATATCGACCGTCAACTCTTAAAACATTTGTATTTTATTACATGATGTCACCATGAACCTTAGTTCAAGATTCAATTTCAATTCAATTCATTTCATTTAGGTGTATTATTCAACTAAAAAATACATGACAGTTGTTAAAAAGACTAAAATTTTATTTGAAACAACTAAAATTTGTACAAATAAAAAAGAAAAAACCTGTAAAGCGTTAAAACCTGAAAAAAGGGAGATCAAAAACAGTGGAACTAGATACTAGATAAGACAAAAAGCATCGTTCAAATTGCCGACTACACAATTTAGGTAAGCAAAGAATGGAATTGAATGGACCTCACAGACGCAACAAGGCTAACAACAGTAAAAAGGTAAACCAATCCAAAAGCACAAAGATGGTTTGCAAAGTTTCAAATCCTACCAACGATGACATTATATTAAATATTGTATTGCGACTGTGTGCTAACTTGTTTTCTCTCTTTATGTTGCTAGGAAGTGTTCATCAGGCTTCAACTGGTATGGTACTGAACGACTCATACGAAAGCTACTAGCATCTAAGGGCATCCCGTCATACGTGTATCCTTTTAACCATTTTTGAAGTTTTCCTTTTCACCAAATACAGTCTGCAAAAAAAATAAAATTTTAAGAGGTTGGCTTCAGCAAATTTGGGTTAAAATCTCAGCCAAATGGATTTTTTCCGACAGGACTTCTCAAGCAAACATTTCAGTGCTTATCATGTATCAAATTTAGCCCCAATCAATTGAAACCAAGGGCCCAATTTCATAAAGCTGCTTATAAGCACAAAAACATAGCTAATGACAACAAAGTTAAGATTACCAGAATAAGGTTATCAGCCAAAATACCATGTCACATGTACAATCTGTGACTGGTTTCGCTAAGCAGAAAATGTTTAAGCAATATTTTCTGCTTAAGCAGCTCGATGAAATTGGGCCCTGTTTGGCCTAGCTTTAAAAAAAATATTTCTTCAGTCACTAACATAGTTCTTGCTTTCAGTGTATAATATTGTTGTGTTAAATATTTGTATACTTTTTGTGTAAGGTGAATTAAGACTTCTTTCAAGTAAATCATTGGGCTGTACTTCAGTTTTCCAATTTGGGTTCACTCCTGACAGCGGAATGGATCAGCTGGGAGTCAAAAGCAGAATTTTGATTGAATACTCAAAGAACAACATGGAAATCAGCAAAAATATGAATAATTAAGTGTCATTACTGAGCTGTCTAGTTCATCAGACTGAAATTCTGATGGATGAATCAGCTAGTTTTGCTGGTCATGACACTTATGCCTTGAGCAACCTCAGGCACTGTTTATAATTGCTTCTCTTCACCCAGGTGTATAAATGGGAACCTGAGATGGCAGGGACGGTATTATGTTGGATTGACCGCTTAGCGCAAATATATTAATAAGCAGCTTGAGGTTGTATGCTCCCCTGGGAGTTGAGAAAGTTTAAGGAATGGTTTAAGTATGCCTGATGAACAGGGATAATAATGTTGTATAGCGCCTTGATCTAGCTATGTGCGCTATATGAGAATCAAATATTATTATTGTTAGTATGAAATCTCAATTATATAAATTTCAGTAGAGAAACTGAAAATTGATTTGTACTTAAATGCATTTTCAATGTAATACATTTTTTGTTTTGAACATAATATTTGTTTTTATGGATAACGGCGCTTTATAAATTGTTTTCGATTAAGTGATTGAAAACTGAGAAAATAGCATTTGAAGACCACAACTTACCATTGCTTATTTCGGTGCTTTATTTTGTTCATGTTTCACTTAAACATGAACAACCAATTGAAAAGAGAACACATTGAAAACTAGAGGATGAAAATGTATCACTTTTTCTATTAATGCAATAATATTTATACCTTAAAGAAAGACACAGTGTAAAAAATATTAAGGTTTTTATCCCTATATTACATTAGAAATTAAGTGATTTGGGATTGTTTTACTAAAAATGTGTTATTCAGACATTAAAAACTTCATGCCTTCTGCATCTCTCTTTAAATGTTGTTTTAAATAATTATGTGCAAATTTCTTAATGTTTATGTGAAAAAAAGTAGTGTAATTGTTTATTATATAGCGTTGCGTATAATTATATTTTAAGAATGTGATGGAAATAAAGTCGTATTCTAGTTATATAACTATTCTTGTTCACTTTGTGCACGTTTTTTTAAGATTTTAACTTTCAAAGGCCTTAAATATTAATTTGTCCATCTAATAATAATATAATAATAATAATAAAAATTTTCTTTCATGGAAAGAAGTTTTTTATCTATGCAGAGCCTAAAAACACATGTATTTTAAATGACTTAAATATTATCGAAATTAACGAGTAAAGACAGCACCCCTCCCCCGTTCGCCCTCCCCGCCCCCTCCTTCCACGGGTCACAATATGTTCACACTTAATTTGCATAACGACCACCAGCTGTTGCTCATTTTTTAGTCAGAGGTGTGGACAAATTAGAACCCTGTAGATTGGTTTAATATATACAAGTTTTAAACAATTACTAATTTCTCCGCAACATTGTTTTTGCTAAAATCTATGACATACCGAAATGGCTGGCACATTCCATTCTTCAATGGGGGATGTTCATTTAGGGATGAAACATCTCGAAGTTCCTTCTTCCCTTCTCATTGCTCAAAAACCCTTCAAAACAATTACAAAATCAACTTGGTTTATCTATTAACTAACAAATCTATTTATACAGCATATAAATGTTTATTATTAATTCTATATCATCCCTTCTTAATAAAGAAAATAATGTTCTTACACAAAGTGTGTGCTTTGGTATCATCATTACCATGGCTATGCCCAGGGAGGTAGGCTTTGATATGCAAATTAATCACGGGGTGTGCGCGAGTCCCTCGAGAGCCCTCTTGCAAGACAAAATGGCTGACCCAAAAACTAAAAAGGCTCAATTTTATCACTCCTGTTCTTCCAAAGTTTATATACAATTCAGTGCACAAAATGACCTCAAAATGAGAGAGGTGAGTAGAATAATACTTATAGCATTCGTAGAAGACTTCTTACGTTTAATATGACTCTTATGAGATTCTGAAACAGTGAAAACGAAGCAAACATAAGACCTCGCCGTTCGACACGGCGGTAATTTCGAAAAGCACGTGGGACGTGGCTGAAGAAGACGTGTCCAACATTTGCTGTTAGTTTTTAAAGTTATAAAGACATGTACATCAGTGTTCCAGGAAAAAGTATTGAATCCACTGTTAGGACAAAATCCCTTATTTCATATTGTTTTATTATTCTTTACTTACATAGGGATTGAAAACAGGTTAAAAGCTTTTTACTTTTACAAAATTATACAGTCAGACGGTATAGTGTACATGTGTTGGGGGGTGCTGTGGGCATGGTGGGTGAGTGGCGAAAAGTGGGAGATAGGGGACCCTTTATGGAGGGCTTTCATTTACTTTTTTAATGTTTAAATATTTTCCTTCGTTAAAAGGTATTTGTTTTAAAGACAACAATTACCAGTCTTGCCCCCCACCCCACATGACAACTGTGAATGGGTTATTCAATCCAATTTCAATTCAATTCACTTTATTTTTAAGACAGTGCCTATAATAATATAATGAGATGCGCACCTTTTGTTACTAACAAAAATGTGTTATCATGTGAGATGAATGTGTCCCTTTTAAAAATTCACTCACTATTGTAAGGTATAATAATATTACAGCAGCATTTGTAAGCCCCACTTTCCTGTTAAAAGAATTTGAGTCAACTCCACACCAACCAACTCGTACTCCAACCAACTCGTACTCCAACCAACTCGTACTCCAACCAACTCGTACTCCAACCAACTCGTACTCCAACCAACTCGTACTCCAACCAACTCGTACTCCAACCAACTCGTACTCCAACCAACTCGTACTTTGACCAACTCATATTTCAACCAACCCATACTTCAACAAACTCAATCGCATATGTTTTTCAATTGAAATTATTAAGATTTCCTTCCTGGTTCAAAAACTAAATTCCTGTTTAATTGGAAATTATGCGTGTTCCCTATGATTTATTATAATGATTCTTGAAATAATTTGAGAATTCCTATTCCGGTTCTACCGTTTGATTGGGAAGATACAATTGTTCCCCGTAAATTATTATTACCAACCAAAATGAATGTCACAGCTTACCCCACGAGGCAGCCACGACTGAAAGACTTCATCACAAACTCAAATAATTGTAGACAAGTGACACCAGAAATACATATTTACAGAAATAGTTACAAATTTAATATGTATATATCTCTCCAGTATCCACTAATTGTGGTCAAGTTCACAAATCAATTTTAAATGAAATTCACATCAATGAAAGGTCTACTAATTTTATCAAGACCTGTTTCAAAAGGCACTTCCAATTCAAAGGGTCCTAGTAAATAATGAAGGCGTGTCACATTTTTGCTGACACAAAACTCAGTCAATAAAAGGAAATTAGTTAATCAGGCAACGTACCCATTTCAAAGCTCACTGGCAGAAACCATAACGTTTAAAGTTACCTTCCTTGGCAATATATATAATACACACAAAATATACCTCAATCAATGCAATGTAGCTATAGAGTATTCACTGCTCTATAAAAGCTATCTAATTTGTCACAGAGAATACGTAAAGTCTAATAGAAACTTGTGACAATTATGTTACTATTTCAAGAGACAAAAATTGATCAAAATATTGGTAGCTGTCTTCTAGACTATCCTTCCGGCATAAAATTGTCCCACATTCGGGCACGCACAGGATTACAATAAAAAGCAAAGAAACAGTCCCATCAAATTATAAGATTCCTCTGTCCGCTCCACGGAGGCGTTTATATCTATAGCTCCATCTCCTACACAGGATTCACTCAGTAGCCAATACAATAATGTGCTCTGGTTCCAGTCGCTGCGAAACCACCTTAAAGTTCACATATATGCGCCCTCTGCTGCTTGTAGCAACCCACAGTTATTGGACCAGGACGTCTTTTATCGGCCGACACTCAGTCTGGCGTTTCTTCTCAATTCCAAACAGCTGATTCCAAACATTCACCAAGGGTGAAAACCATCTATTTAATAGGAAAAGTAAACCACAATCTTCTAATACAATTGTCACCAAATAATAATTAAACGCTATGTTATTCCAGAACATTCCTGTAAATTTCTTATATACACATGGATGTGCATTTTCAAAGTGCAAATCACTGGAGAGGTTAACTAGTCTCTAGATTAACTAAGCATTGACAATAGCCACGTCTTGCATTTTACAAATCACATTGATTTAAAACCAATCTTCCTCTTGGGTAAAATAATGTTATACGCTTCATCTTGGTAAAGTTTGAAATGCAGAAGTATTTAATAAATAAAGAAATAAACTTACGGTTTTCCATCATAGTACTCTCTTGAAGTTCAGAGCTCAGTACATCGTGTTGCATCACTCCTACCAATTTGCCTTCAATTAGCAGCCTGTATATCTGCTCTGATTTTTGCAATATACATGGCACATCCCAACACCCAGCACAAAGCGCCTGACCCTGGATCACAATTTGATCACATCTTCTCTCTAGCTAAGACAGTGCTAGAATAACCCTGCTCTATCTAAGAACAGGCTAACATAACCTCACTCTCACTGACCGCGCCCATCTACCCAACATACCTCAAGATTCCCCCTATTCAAAACTTCATACCTGACCGGAACATAATACTCTAAGGAATTTCTGAGGGATAACTTACCACTGCAGACCAAATAAGGTGAAACATTTACATAATAACAAAGAGCATGAATACTTACCTACTGGGGAGCTGGCTAATAGAATATTCATGAGGCACAGCACAACATCTACTGAAGAGGGAAATTATTTATTCACATGTGTCCATGAGGTTAATTCTGACAATGAGCTAGATGCTGGAAATAGTTAATGGCCTCATGTTTAACACCCGAGCAAAGTCTTTCTCAAAGGCAAAAAAAACCACCCGAAACAAGCATTAGGTCTATTTCATTAAAAACGACAGTAAACATTGCGTTGATATGCCAAAAAGTTTAAATGAAACCTTTAATAATGGTGAATACATTGTTTCTATAGTCTATAGTCTACTGGTTTGCACCAAGATCAAAAACCCTACAGGGGACAAAAAACAAAATGGTGACTGACGAAGTGCATATAAACGCACAGAAATTATGCTCTGACACCCCCCCCCCCCCTAAAAGGGTATACACAGATGGGTTCAGCATATTATCACCGGTTTAACAAAACTTGAACTTGGACAAACCTCTCCTTTGGCAAAAAAACAAAAACAAAAGTTTTTTTCTTTTATAAAAAAATTAGGTATATGACCATAGCCAACTAGAAAAACAACTAGAAGTGGTCCAGGCATGGTTAAACACCTTATGCCCTTTGGCCATCGATTACATACACATTTTGCTCCCCAGCCTCTTTATGGCCACCGCCGGAAACAGTTTCAAATTTCCCGCACACAAGTTGACACGGCGTTAATTGGCCGGAGACTGTTTGAGCAAAACCTGTGGCTTGGCAAATTTACTCTGTCTGTCTCCCCCCCCAACCCCCACCTTCCATTAAACCCAACCATCCGGTCTCCCAAGTCATACAAACAAATCGTTGCATAAGAACTAATGCCTTGCACTTCTCATACATAAAACATGCCGGCATTGAATTTTACGCAATTAATAACACAGATATGACATATCACACGTTATGAGAAGATACACCATCTGACTTGGAATGTTTCTAAGCATACGTCGAAAAAATAGGAAACTTCATGGAAGATGTATGCTGTTCCTCACCACATTCCCCCCCTACCCCCCACACCACTCATCCAACGCCCTTCCCTCTCTCTTCAGTCCAAATTTTTCGTTTAAAACAAAAACATGCCTCCAAGGTTTCAGAATAGCCTGTCCCCAAAAAGTGCTTTTCACTTTCCAATGATTGCGCCTAAACAATTACGGATATTTGAAACAATGTGAGTGTGTACCGGTTTCTTACGTTTTCTGTTTGTCTCAAGGCCTCTACATACACTAATAAAGTTGTTTGATGCACACATTTCCTGGTGAAAAAAACAACCAGAACTGTCTTCATGGCTACACTGTCTTCCCTATTCACAAAATTTCTCTGCAGGCTACATGTATGATTTCGCTCTTCCTTTCCAAACAAACGACGGTAAACATTGCGTTGTTATGCCAAAAAGTTTAAATGAAACCTTTAATAATGGTGAATAAATTACTTCTATAGTCTATAGCGAGACTATCTTTCAAAACTTCACATTCTACGTGCAAAACATTTGGGCCTGAGTTGGTTGGAGTATATACGAGCTGGACGGAGTGCGAGTTTACCTGTGCCCGTTTAAGAAAATCATTCAAAGGTGCAATATGCAGTCATGATGAAGAAGAAATACTTTCAAATGGTTAACATGCAGGAACCGGGGGTGGGCGGGAAATCCCGGAAGACAGAAGCCTTTGGCCCCTCTAAAAAGAAGTATGCTGCGGGCAGCCCCCCCCCTAAAAAAAAACAACACAAAAAACAAACACTACCATGATTGAAGATGGAGGCTATCAATGCAGTTATTTTGACTTTGCATAATTCATTGAAACAGGGAATGGTCTGGCACATGCGCAAATGCATTTAAAACAAGTAGTTTTTGGATGGGCAAATCTCTGGAATTTCATATTTGAGAGGGCAAGCTTAAGGCCATTTTCATTTTGCAAAAGGCACTTCCATTGGAAAAGCTTAAGTCTCTGGGAAAGTTTTTAAGGGGCACCGAGTCCAAGAAATGGCCTAGATTGCACAAGAGAGCATCTATGACCTTCAATTTTCAGCGACCCTTAAGGGGGCCCGAACTCCACACCACAATGGCTTTGCACTTTGCACTCTTATCATTGCCCTAACCCTATACATTTTTTCTAAATTTTAAAATGCATAAAATAGTTAGTGGCCTGACGTTTCAACACTAGCAGAGTCTCTCTAAAAGGCTGTTTTGTAGCGATTCATTTTTTCCATATATTCCATAAGGTCCTTTTGGTTGGTAAACAGTTTGCAACAACAGCTAATTGTATTTTCTGAAACTAATTTATTAACACAGAAATAACAATAGAAAAATTAGCAGTTGAAATTTTCATTTCTGGCTACATGATCAGACTGAATGAAAATCAGAATTTACAGAAGAACCAGTTGTAACAAATTTACAATATTTATTGAGGAAGAATATAAATTTACAATATTTATTTTATATTTTGTTTGTGTTTTATAGTAAGGAGAGCTGTGCTACAGAAAACCTGCGCGTCCACCAAGCATGCAATACTGGCTTGAGGATCATCAATCGACCCTCAACATGGCCAGGAAGTAATGAAAACAGAAAAGTTCTCGAAGAAAAGGTAAACATAAACATTATTCTTTGATAGAGAATAATAGTCCACCTTTTATAACAAGACATGCATGGGAATCCACAAATCAAGTGTACTGATGGGCAGCAGTTGTACTTATGTTAAATTTGCATCGAGGATAAAGAAGATTATTTGTGTTTTACCCACTGATGTGTATTAAGCACCTCATACTCGGTGCTTTTACGACTCCTGTGAAAAAAATCAAAAGGCATATTACTCATGTGGGATTCGAACCCGTGACCTTTGCCATTCTAGAGCAGATGTCTCACAACTAGACCACCGAGATTGCCCAGTAGCTAGAGGCAGTTTGAATCCTTAATTTTAGCAGCAAGTATCGCAAAAGTTTTAATAAATGTTAAATTTGCATGGGGGGGGGGCCAGCATTTGGTTACAGGGGGAGAGGGATGCATACCTGTTTCAGTGGCCACTGGACTTATCAATGAATTCATATCAGTCCCCCCCTCAATTAAAATGTTTGCCCCTTTGTTTTCATGTTGAGTGCTTAAGCAGGAGTTCCCCTCCTTTGCTCAGATCTTCCCCTTTGCCCCCTATCCCCCTATCCCCCCAGATTGAAAATTGCACATAAATGAGAGATACATTTGTGCTTTGTTTTGTTTTTGAAGTTGAAGATACCTCACTGAAAGGGCTTGTGGTTTGAAATTGAATTCACATTGATTCTTTTGACATTCATGAACACTATTTTTGGCTTTGTATTTATATAATTTTTTCTTCATGTAGTGTGCTGTTGAAAGACCATCAACGAAAGCAACAAGTCCCACCTTCAAAAGTCATTTTCAAAAAGGTAAATGCAAGAAAAGAACGAAAATGTGTTTAGGACAAATAGGAAAAGCATTGGAAGCAATGATACAACTATTAATACAACTGGGGCCAATTTCATAAAGCTGTTTAGCAGAAAATTCTGCTAAGCAAATTTATTTGCTGAGCAAGAAATGAGTGGGGTACCAGTCACCGTCAGCTATGGTAACTGTATGGTATTTTGGCTGGTAACCTATTTTTCCTAAACAAGAGTTTTCTGTACTTAGCAAGCTTTTGTGCTCACATGCTTTATGAAATTGGGCCCAGATAGAAGCAGGATACCAGTCACAGATTGTACATATGACATGGTATTTGTGCTGGTATCTTGTTCTGGTAAGCATAATTTTGTTGTGCTTACCGCTATGTGCTTATAAACAGCTCTGAAATTGGGCCCAGGTTGGCTTACTCTCTTTGAGCACTTGATCTAGAAACTATTGAGGGTGGGGTCGGGATGCTCATAAGACTTTGTAAGTAAAAGGGTTTCCATGAGGAGAAAAGGAAATCAGGGCCCATTTCATACCTCAGAATTCTGCACTTGTACGGTGCGCTGTGATAAGAGCGTGAGTTTGCGGGCTGTATAAGCGCAGAGTTCCACAGTAAGCAGTGCCATGAAATTGGGCCCTGCTTGCTTCAGCAATGACTCATAGTCTCCATAGAAGAGGCTTCATCAGCTAAAAACTTTTGATGAAGAGCATGATTTCTTTTGATGAAGAGCATGATTTCTTTTGGAAAATTTTCACTACTTACTGAACAAGATGTGAGAGCTCTTATTGATAAAAGTTCCAAGAAATGTTGTTCGCTCGACCCGATGCCAACACAGCTTGTTGTCAGTTGTCTGGATATTTTACTGCCTGTTCTTACAAAGATCATCAATTTGTCTTTAGAAACTGGCGTTTTTGCTACAGATTGAAAGGATGCCCTTATTCTCCCTCTAATTAAGAAAGAAAATTTAGATTCTACAAATTTACATAATTTTCGGCCTATCAGCAATCTCAGTACATATCCAAGTTAACTGAACGAGCAGTGTATGAACAGGTTCATAAACACATGACTGATAACTCATTGTATCAGTGCTACAGTCAGCTTATCGAAAGAATCATAGCACTGAAACTGCACTACTCAAAGTTAAAAATGATATTTTAATTAAAATGAATTCTCAACATGTTACTTTACTTGTACTCTTAGATCTTAGTGCTGCTTTTGATACCGTAGAACATGAAATCTTACTGGATCGGCTGAGGTCTAAGATTGGCATTTCGGATTTAGTTTTAAATTGGTTTAGTTCTTACTTGTCAAGAAGGACTCAACGTGTTTTAATGAAAGGAGCTCTTTCTGATAAGTTTGTTGTCAATTGCGGAGTACCGCAAGGATCTTGTCTGGGACCCTTGCTTTTTAGCATATACTCATCCAAATTGTTTGATATAGTAGAGCAGCATCTCCTAACACTCATTGCTATGCTGACGACACACAACTGTACATATCTTTTAAACCGTGTAATTCTGTAAACCAAGAGCAGGCTTTGGTAGCCATGGAACATTGTATAAGGGATATACGTCGGTGGATGTTGAAAGATAAACATGATAAACGATGCCAAAACTGAATTTATTATTATTGGTAGTCATTGCAATTATCTAAATTAACAATATCAGATTTAGAGTGGGTGATTGTGCTGTTTCACCATCCTTACAAGTATGCAATTTAGGCTGCTGGTTTGACTCTAAATTAACTGCGAGCAAGCAAATTTCAAAGACTTGTTCCACTGCATTTTATCAAATTCATAATATCAGAAGAATTAGGAAATATTTGTCTAGAGAGTCGTTAATTTTTTTTGTTGAAGCTTTTATAAAAGTTCGTCTGGATTATTGCAATAGTTTATTTTATGGTCTACCGAATTCACAATTATCTAGACTACAAAAAGTTCAAAATGCCGCTGCTAGGCTTGTATGTGGTACACCAAGATGGAGCCATGTTACTCCCTTACTTCATCAATTACATCGGCTGCCTATTCAATATCGTATTCAATTCAAAATTATTTTATTGACATTCAAGGCCCTTCATGACCTCGCTCCAAAGTACATTATTGATATGTTGCATGTTAAAGACCATTCTAACTATTCTCTGCGTTCTAACAACAGGTTACTCTTAAATTATCCAAAAGGTAAAATGCAAAAATCCACTGGGGACAAGTCATTTATTCAAGCTGCACCGACACTTTGGAATGAATTACCCTCTCATATTCAGTCGATCAGTCTCTTTCTGTTTTTAAGACTAAGCTAAAGACTTTTCTTTCTAAACAAGCTTTTGGCTAATTTGTTCATGTGTGTGTATTATTGTAATTTTTACTCTTTGCTATTTTACTCCATTGTGCTAATTGTATGATATTGTAGATTTTTGTAATGCGCTTTTGAACATTTTATGGTGAAATGCGCACAATAAATGTGGTTTTATTATTATTACTATTATGATTTTGCGTGCTGTAAGCACAGAATTCCATGGTTAGCGGAACTATGACATTGGCTTGCCTTAGCAATGACTCACTCTCCATAGGAGAGGCCTAAAGGCACTGAACACGTTTGGTAATTGTCAAAGACCAGTGTTCTCACTTTGTGTATCCCAACATATGCATAAAATAACAAGCCTGTGAAAATTTGCTTGGGCTCAATTGGTCATCGAAGATGCAAGAAAATGATAAAAGAAAAACACCCTTGTTGTACAAATTTGTGTGCTTTCAGATATAGGAATAAAAATTTCTTGCAAGAAGTTTTTATTATTTTAGTGAAAATTACCTCTTTCTCAAAACTACGTTACTTCAGAGGGATTCGTTTCCTACAATGTTTTATACTATCAACAGCTCTCCGTTGCTTGTTACCAAGTAAGTTTTTATGCTAATATTTGTTTTGAGTCATTACCAAGCGTGTACGATACCTTTAAGGGAACACAATTTTGTTGAATGAAACTTGAACTAATGAAATGTCTGTCATTTTATTCCACTCAGGCGTGTACCTTGTGCTGACCTGACACTTCCAGTCATTTCATTTTCTCGAAGATTACTGGCACATACAACTCGGTGTCTTCATCTTACGTACTATACAGGTGAGTTTAAATTACCTCAAATATAGAGGACAAACATGGAAATTTAGCTGTAATGTGGTCATTTACCCTCACAATATACAGATCAAAAGCATTTCAACCTAAAAACCAAATCAATAGCATTAGCGGGATCCTTGCTCAGAACCCCCGAAGGGTTGAAAAAAATGCACAAATGAATTGTTTGATACATCAACCCCACCCAGTAGTGTATTTGCCTCTTTGCTTTCAAGTTGAGTGCTTAAGCAGGAGACCCTTCCCCACCCTTTACTCAGAACCCAAACTCTTTCTTTATCCCCCTCCTCCCAATGAGATTGAAAAATTCACAAACAAATGAAAATATCTTGTTACACTATTACAAAAGAGATACAAGGTTTTTACCAAGATACTTTACTGAAAGACTAAAGGGCTTGTGAATGGAAATACATCCTATTGATTCTTTGGACGTTCATAGAACAGCATTATTTTTTTTGACTTTGTATTTATATTTTTTGTTCATGTAGTGTGCTGTGGGAGAAGACCATCAAAGAGGCTACAAGTCCCACCTTCAAAAAGATATTCTCGAACAGGTAAATACAAGAAAAAAACTAAAAGTGTTTAAGATAAATGAAAAAAGCATTGGTTACATTGGCAAAACCTAATAAAAAATGGATCCAATTTCATTAGGCCTAAAGCACAAAATGCAGATAAAGCACAACAAAATTATGCTCACAAGAATAAGGTTACCAGCCAAAATACCATGTCATATGTGCAATCTGTGACTGGTATCCTGTTTTGCTAACAGCAGAATATTGTAAGCAATAGTTTTCTACTTGCAGCTCTGTGACATTGGGCCCAGGTTGAAAACTTGGGGCAAAGACATAATAATTTGGGAGTAGTAGTTTATGTGTCGAACCATTCCTTTAAACATTTTCAATCTCGTATTGGGAGGAAGGCGGGGGATAGGAGTCGATAGAGGGGTTTGGAGCCTACCGGCCCCCTGCTTACGCCAGTGGTAGATACCTGCTAATCAGATGGAGGGCCCCAGATTAACTGCCAGAGATGCCCACCTTGCTGTCATAAAGCATTAAATTTCTCTACACACTTCTGGAAAAATTGGTATAGCAACTGTTGCAGAATTTTTGGAGATGCGGTCACGTTTCGGTTTTGCTGGGTGTTTTTGAACAAATATTTAATTGAGTGCTTACATGTAACAAGGATTTCCAAATCTAAAAGAGGCAATGTGGTTTAAATTTGAATCATTTTATGACTCTTTGACATTCATAGAACATTATTTTTGACTTTGTAATGGTATTTTTCTTTATGTAGTGTGCTGTGGGTAGACCATCAAGAAGAGTCCAAGGCCTACCTTGAAAGTCATTCTCAAACAGGCAAAAACAAACAGGAATTAAAAGGTGTTTAAGATGAGAATTACAGCATTGGTAACAATGAGCAAAACTATATAATGCAACTGATAGGCTGGCTCTTTGAATCAAGATAAAAGTACAGTGTTGGTGAGAAAAACAATATTGTAAAAACAAGTGAGACCGCTTTGGCTTGGACCTACCTCTCTTTGAATCAAGATGAAGTAAAGCAATGGCAAAAAACTGCTTTAATTAATCGCTTTGAATCAAGATGAAGTACATGTGCATTGAAGTAAACAATGTTTTAAAAACAGTCTCAAGGCAAAAAACTGCTTTAATCTAATCCCTTTGAATCAAGATGAAGTACAACATGGTAAAAGTGTTGTAAAAACAGTGAGATCACTTGTTGCTTGGGCCTATTTCTCTCTTTGAATCAAGATGAAGTACAGTATTTGAAATAAGGAGTGGAAACTTGCTGCTCAGGTTGGCCTTTTTTCATTACTTTGAATCGAGACAGAGAACAATGTTGGAAATTTTGCCATGCTCCCTTTTTGTACCAGGATAATGTGTCATACCACTGGAAGTGTTGAGTAAATTCTGAGTGCTGTGTGTAACTTCTTTGTATTTTTGATTCAAGATCAGGGACCTGGCAATTGAAATTTAGGCAAAAACGGCTGAATTTGATTTGATCAAAGAATTTAATATTCATAGTTTGAAAAGAGCACAATCTCACGCCTTGCTCTTTTTTGAACAATATTATCACATGAAAATAAATCTTATGCTGTACTTACTGACTGCGCACTTCATGGCGATAATGCAATCAACATTGTACTATCATATTTGACAATCCTATGTTTTTACCAATGCTGTACTAAACTATAACCCTTAAAACAAAACTAAACATCAGTTTGAAAAGTACTAGGTAGCCAAGATCCTATCCACTGAATTTCAGATTTGTTCTTTATTCAAATATCTGGAAGGTCTGTCATATCTATAAACAAAGGAGGTACTAGACTTTGTTCATTCCAGCCTCACTTTGACTACACTTATTTGAATAGATTGAAAATAACTTTATTGATTATACAGTTCATTACTTAGTCTTAGAGTAATGGTGACTATGGCCTACCCCCTGAAGTCGAACCATCGGTTCAAAAAGAACTTGAAAATATGAGGCCTTATCCAAAGTGGATTTCTGATTAGTACTCTCATTTAGTTCTGAAAGTTTCATCTTGGTTGAGTAAACAAAAATATGAATATCTCTGCTGTGAAACCACCGTGCTTTAAAGTGCAATTCCTTAAACCATATAAAAAAAGAGTCTCGGACCGTTGACTGGTCTCATTTAATTTCACTCTGATTTCACGGAGTGCACTCTCCATCCACAGCCAAGACCTCTTTAGAGTGGTGAATAATTCTCTGGAATGTCATTTCCCTTTACACTCCATGGTCTCAGGAGGGTAATTAGGCTATACTCCAAATGTAAACATTGGTCTATATCCACAGTGTGCTGAACAGTGCACTGTGACCTGAAACAAGGTGAAACCAAAAGGCAGACCAATAAACCATATATCAGTATTAATACCCTCATTAAACAGTAAAATATCCAGCTGTGGTAATACCAACTACACACTGAAAACTAGCTGAATACTCATTGAATTAAAACAAACACACACACACCAAAGATAACCTTGGGCTGTTTTCAACAAAACAGCACAGAGAAAACAACTTGAAAACAACATGAAACACTTAGGCTCTGCTAGTTAGATGAGAACTCCGTGAAAACAAGGTGA
Organism: Plazaster borealis; assembly: GCA_021014325.1. NCBI lineage: Eukaryota > Metazoa > Echinodermata > Asteroidea > Forcipulatida > Labidiasteridae > Plazaster > Plazaster borealis. The sequence continues at coordinate 2,153,456 of CM037455.1, forward strand.
AAGGGGGAATTCACAATTTCAAGGAGAAAAGTGGATTTTCACTCCATTTTCAAGACAAAGATTTTCATAGTATAAAGGTACCAGACTATTTTCATCCCAGCCTCACTTTGATGACATTTATTGATGACATTTGTTTGAATGGATTCAAATAACATTTTGTTTTCTCCCAGAATATTGATTCGCCCCCCCCCCCCCACATTTGAACATATGTTACGAAAATTGGGGTTGAGTGTTTTTGTAGTTCTCAATCAACATGTTGCTATATGATTTAATAAGTTTCTTGTTGTTTATTATCATTACAGGTTCAAACCAAAGTCTGCTATAAGTTGGACAAACCCTGATGAAGTTGTTTAGTAGTAGTACTGTGTACTGCTCTAGTACCCATGGAGACAAGTAAAACGCCTGTTGCAGCCTTGAGCTATCAACACGTGACGCAAACAAGCAGATGATTGTAAACATAAACACAACTGATGTTTCTACCAAGTTCCTGGATGAGATGGAAGCAATATTTGGCAGCTATGGGAACCAACACCTAAAATTAACTCTTAATTTAACAAAACAAATTAATATTTGTCCGCCGCTGTGAAGAAGATGACGTTGTCTGACTGAACGACAGGAAACAAACTCTTTGAAAGACAAATTTAATTACTCAATCAAGTGCATTTTCATGCACGAGACGTCAACACATATAGTCTTCTGAGCAGATTCATTGGAGACAGTATCAATTAGTATCCTTACCAGAAAGATTTAATTTAAGGTTGCTAGAATTTGATTTAAAGACTCTTCATTACAAGTTATGACTTCAGAGACCTCAAAATTACTTAGTTTTAATATGCCACTTAATATTTTAACTTAAATACAGTGCAAAGTTCAAAATGTTATATTTAACTTGTTTTATTTGTAGGCGTCAACACATAAAGTGTTCTGAGCAGTAAATGACTCTTTGGGGCAAATCAACACAACCATTAACTGTACATTCAAAATGTAAAATAAAATAAAGAATTCAGTGATGAAAATTATCTTTAGGACTTGATTTAACTATGACTCTATTGTTCATTATTTGAGTCTTGTACTAGGCTGCCATGTTTGCCTTCCATGCAATGTTAATTGGGTGTGTGTTTTTTACGACAAAGTTTCATTGCGCAAAATAACTTGCTAAAAGCGACTTATATACGCACCCAATTGTATTGTGGGCAATAATGACAGCCTGAGGGTTCACCGTATCCCGGTAGAACCCTCCCCCACCCTGTGGGGACTTGCCATTAGGTCCCTATAGGGTGGGGGAGGGTTCTACCGGGATATGATGGGCCCTCTATATTTAAATGGGGAGGGGACACAAATAAGACACAACATACAGAGAGGAGGTCCATTTCAATTTTTTTTTTATTGAAAAAATTTGGCCAAAAAAAAAAGCAGAGTTGTGCAAACACCTGTGCCTGTCGGTGGTCCCCCTCAGCCGCCTGGAACTTGTGATGGCCTACAGACCCGAAGTACAATGGTCGATATGTTTTCTGTTCAGTGAAGTTCAATTAGATGTACCTCTAGTGGCCTACTTCAATGTTGTAATGTCTTACAAAACCTAACGAGCTAGACGCAATTTGTGCTGTGTTTTTGACGCAAGTGTTGAGCAGAAGGTAGTTGTTGCTTGCTTAAATGAACTGATGCCCTCAAGAGTGCTAAGGATTTCACCGATTGTTGTTTCACAACCAAGCTGCACTGGTGGTGCCAAGAGATGACGACGCTTGTTCCAATGGGATCCTAACTCAACAGATGATGACGACTTCTATCCAGATGATGATGTGCTGGTCTGAGAAACGTGTTTTGCAATGGCCACTAATTTCCCCCTTGCTTTTCATGGGGCTGCAATTCGGATGCTCAGATGTAGTCAACTGACAAAATGACTACAGTCAAACTTGTTTTTGACCAACTTTGATTTAAAACAAAGTTGAGTGTGTGTAGAACACATAACACGTACCAAAAGCTTTGAGAAAAATGATTGACGAGCGTCACAATTTCTTTTAACAGTTTTAGTGCAATGAATAGTGACGTTTTCTCACTACATGTTTGCCAATAAATGATACTGGAGATGACATTGGATCAATATAACTTCTACCAAAAGAGAACAAACTTTGACCATAATACCAAACAATTCAACACGTCTAAGATTAATCAAGACTAGCAACTGAGAGGACGTTTATTTCTTAAGTGTTTGATTTGAAACCACTCTACACAACACTGGGATACGATGAAGGTTCACCAAAATTCAATTAGGAAATGCCAGGACTTGAGTTATTTGTAGTGCAAGTTGTTTTGTGGCCTTGCAATAAGAGAAAATATAACTTGCGTACATTTGATTTCACCTTAAATTATTATCTAATAAAATGAGGGACTGTATTTCTTTGCAATTTGGGTTACAGCGGTTTCCTAAATTGCAGTTTTATTTGGAATACTTTCACTTGATTGTATTCAAACATTGTTGGCCTTGTAGTAGGAAGACAGGTTTGTTGTACAATTGATTTCTCCTCAAATTATTATCTAATAAAATGAGGGTCTCAATTTCCTTGCAATTTAGGGCACAACTGTTTCCTAAATTGACGTTTTTTAAAGGAATACATTCACTCGGCTTGTATTGAAACGTTTTTAACGTTCAAATCAATTCTAGAACGAAAAAAGTACATTTGATTCCCCCTCAAATTATTATCGAATAAAATGAGGGAGTGAATGATGTCACTTGGTGAAAATTGATCCTAACTTTGCCGACCACTATTGTGACGGAAACTAATTGCTAGGCTTAAGATTTTATGGGTTGATCACCACACATGGGAAGTATGGATAATTCACCACAGAAGTTGAAGTATGGGTAGTTCACCACAGAAGTTGAAGTATGGGTAATTCACCACACAAGGGAAGTATGGATAATTCACTACAGAAGTTGAAGTATGGGTAATTCACCGCACAAGGGAAGTATGGATAATTCACCACAGAAGTTGAAGTATGGGTAATTCACCACATAAGTTGAAGTATGGGTAATTAACCACACATGGGAATTATGGATAATTCACCACAGAAGTTGAAGTACGGGTAGTTCACCACAGAAGTTGAAGTATGGATAATTCACCACAGAAGTTGAAGTATGGGTAATTCACCGCACAAGGGAAGTATGGATAATTCACCACAGAAGTTGAAGTATGGGTAATTCACCACACAAGGGAAGTATGGATAATTCACCACAGAAGTTGAAGTATGGGAAATTCACCACACAAGGGGAGTATGGATAATTCACCACAGAAGTTGAAGTATGGGTAATTCACCACACAAGGAAAGTGTGGATAATTCACTACAGAAGTTGAAGTATGAGTAATTCACCACACAAGGCAAGTATGGATAATTCACCACAGAAGTTTAAGTATGGGTAATTAACCACACAAGGGAAGTATGGATAATTCACTACAGAAGTTGAAGTATGGGTAATTCACCGCACAAGGGAAGTATGGATAGTTCACCACAGAAGGGAAGTATGGGTAATTCACCACACAACGGGAGTATGGATAGTTCACCACAGAAGGGAAGTATGGGTAATTCACCACACAAGGGGAGTATGGATAATTCACCACAGAACTTGAAGTATGGGTAATTCACCACACAAGGAAAGAGTGGATAATTCACTACAGAAGTTGAAGTATGGGTAATTCACCACACAAAGGAAGTATGGATAATTCACCACAGAAGTTGAAGTATGGGTAATTCGCCACACAAGGGAGTATGTGTAATTTGCCACACAGGGGGGAAGTATGAGTAATTCACCACACAAATAAAAGTGTGGATATTTTACCATACAATGGAAGTATGGGTAATTCACCACACAAGAGGAAACTTATTTTTATTCCAAACACTGTTAAAAAGATTTAACTTCCCCATAAAACTTGAGACAAATTGATAACTTAACCTTTGAATGATATGTGACCTTTCTTGCAATTATTTCAATTTTGGCTGACCAATTTATGACCCTTGACACAAAAATGGAGATGGAGTTTAATAGGTAAAAACACTCGGCTAGTACAGATTGAATGTTGATGAAATTGCCACTATGTGCATAATTGCGCCTAAGTATTTATCTTGAATTACATGCCACACAGGAACAAGTGTTTTGGTACCGGTAGTTGGCATAAATTTGAAACACTAAGTTTTTTGACAAACTGAGTGTAGATTTTCTCAAAGGTAAATGTGTTTACACAAAGAGTTTAGCAGGACTAAATGAAACTTGTACTAAAGTGGGACTGTTTGCCATTTGAAGTTGATAAAACATTTTTGTTTTAAACTTGTAGAACAATTTTGACTTCAACTTTTTATCAGAAAAATTGGTTGTTCTAATCTTGCAAGCTGAAGTTTAGTTCTAACTATGTTTAAAAAAACCCAACATATTCTCAGATAAGATTTAAATGTTAACAGCTCAAGTGTTCAGTTTTACCTAGTCTGATTTTCAATTTCATATCCTAGTATAAGGTTTCAGTTTTATGTCCCAAGCTATAAACTATACTATAAAGTATAAACCTTTATAAACTTTCTGTA